>QJNS01000234.1:0-119719 GCA_004154925.1 Monosporascus cannonballus
AATAATAATAATAATAATAATAATAATAATAATAATAATAATAATAATAATAATAATAATAATAATAATAATAATAATAATAATAATAATATATTTCTTATATCATATTATATTATTATTATTTCTATATTATAAAGCGGTAATGGTTTAATTTTATAGTTGTTTACGTAAATAATTTCTTTAAATCTTTTATATTTTTTATTTAAAACAACCGTTATAATATAATCAGCAAATAATAAATATAATAATTAACGTAAATCTTAAGCGATATCGAATAAATATAATTATTATAAAACTTAAAATAAGCCTTATATGATTATATATTAATTTATACGGTATATTACATTTTATTATTTATATAATTATTAATTTTTCATAATAATTTAATAATATTTTCAAAAATTATATTATTAATATTTTATCGGTAATAATCGATAAGTTTAATATTTTCAACATAAATTATTTAATTTTTATATTTATAATATTTTAATTATAATCCGATTAAAAGGTTATTATTAATTAATTATTATAAAGTATTAAAACGGCCCAGGTAGCCGTCAAAAAGGCTTTATAAGGCAAAAAGGCCGCCGCCACCATGCCTGTTGCTAAAAAGACGGAGGCCGACGCCGCTATTATAGCGAAACGGCAGGAAAATAAACGTCTTCTTACCGAACGCCTAGCCGCCGTCGTCGAAAGAAATGCCAAGGTAATTGATAACGTAAACGATTACCTTGCCGAATTCGTATTTACCTAAAAACGTATCGTTAACGTTCTTAAAAATATTTTTAAAAAATTAATTACTTTTTAAAAGTTTTATCATGAGGTTATATATATCCGTAAGCTTAAATATTAATAATACCGTGATTATTAATTGGTTATTATTTAAAATACCGATATTTTATAAGTATTTTTTTAAGGAAATTCGATTTTCTTACTTAAAAATAAAAAAAAGCGAGAGTTTAAAAAATGATAAAAAGATTATTATTAAGTTATTATATATTTTTATTCTTATTCTTTCTATTTTTTAAGGTTTTGAATATCTGTCTGACATAATACCAGAATTTCGTCAATAATTAATAATTTATTACCTAAATAAATAAAATTATTATTTTTGTTTTATTTTAGTTTTAAATTTCCTTTATTTCGTTTTATATTTCCGTTTTAAAAATTTATAAGTTATTTTCGTTATTATATCTCTTTTACCGTATTAAATATTATTTATTATAGCCCTATTCTTTATAAATAAAAATTCTTTCAACTTTTTATATATTGTTTTTTCCGGCTTTATTCCTTATTTAATTAATAACTTACATTTCTTAAAATAAAATAGTTTTAACAAACTTATTAACCATATATTATAGAAGTTATATTATTTTGGGACTTTTAATTTATAAGTTAAATTATTATAACTTATTATTTTTTATTTAAATAATCCAAAATATTTATTTACAAATTTCTTATAAGTCTGTTATTAATTAATATTTCTTGTCGAAAGGAAAATTCACTATTTTATTTTCAATAATTATTATATATATTCCAGGTTATATTATTTAATGTATTATTAATTATTTGTTTTTAAAAAGTAAAGTATTCTTTTGTTATTAACCTATAACTTTTCGAGCTTTTTAACGTTTTTATTACGTTAAGTTTTAATAATTTATTTACGAAATTAACGGATTTACATAATTAATATTTATATGATACGTAAATTAAGGTTTCCTTATAGACCGAATATATCGACATATTATATATTTATTTTATTAACGAAAATCCTTTTGTTTAAATATTTTATGCGTAATTATAAATACTTCGTAAATAATATTTTAAGTTTTAGTTTTATTTTTTTGTTTAGCCGTTAATGTATATGCAAAAAATATATTTAATCATTTTAATATTATTAATTAACAACATAATATTATCTAAAAACGGCTAATAAATAATAAATATTTCTTTTATATAATAGTATAAAATAAGTTAAAATTGAAAAATATAAAAAAAAAGATCGGTTAATTTGTTTACAGTAGACATTTTGGTTATTAAAATATAAAGGGCGTACTCGATACACAGATTCATTATTACTAAAATATTATCGCGTTATTTTCCTGTCCAGGACTAAAAGTGCGGCAAATTAATAACAAAGTTTACCGAAAAACCTTTTTAAAAAATTGTAAATATTAATAAAGAACTTAATTCGTCATAAAATAAATAATATTTAATTTTTATTTGCTGATAAACCGTTAACGTTATTATATATTATTTTACGTTTTTCTTTATATTTTCTTAAAAGTATCTGGTATTTCACTGCTTAACGGTTTTTAAAACATCTTAATATCGCCCAGTTAAGTTATTATAGGTATTCCGTATTAATCTTTTTCGTAACGGATAGTTTTCGCATATATAAATACGTTTTTTAAACCGTAATAAAACCTTTTCGCCTATTTGTTAAATATATTTTATAACGGCTACTTATTACGGTGTTATTTTATATTAACGATTTTATAAAATCATTCGTATTAATTTATTCGTATAAATTTTACAATAAGTTTTTTAATTTATTTCGAATTCTTAGTATAATTATTATTAAAACGTAATTTAGGTTTTACTCTGTTATTAAATAACTGCATATTTATTAACAGCTCGAAATTTTTACTATTTTAATATTTATTATTAAAAGCCTTCCGGATATTATTTTAAATCTTTTTAGAAAATAAATTAAAATTTATTTACGTACCTGCTGTTTTGTAAATAGGTCTTTTAAATTCGGACGTCTTAATAATCTATTTATCGGATTTTGTCGGTTTTTCTTATAGTAAATTTTGACATCGAAATTAATTAATTATTTAAATTAATTTATTTGTTTTACGTTCGGTTTAGGTTTAAATATTATATATTTATAAAATAAGTAACATATATATATCTAAACAATTTGCTTCAAATAAAATAAATAATACCGGCACTATTTAAAAGCTTACCTAATGGTTAATAACGTAATATTTAAAATATAACAAAGTAATTCCGCCTGTTTTAATTTTTCAAATATAAATTTTATTGAATATCAATTATTACGAAGATACCGCATTAATAACAAATTTCGAAACGTTAATTTCTAGCTTAATCGGTAACTAAGAGTTACAATAATAAAATACGTTTCTAAAAAGTATTTTTAATTTTTTAAACGTAAATACGTTATTACTTACCAATTTAATCTTTATTAATTGGGTTTTCTTGAGTAAGTTTATTAAAAGAGCCGTAATTTTCGAATAACCTTTAATAAATTTTTTATAAAAACTTACGAAACTTAAAAAGATTTAAACGTTGTAAATATTACTAAGCTCCGGTTATTTCCGGATTAACTTAACATTTTTAATGTTTATATTAATATTTTACGGATTAATAGCAAAAAAAACTAAAAACGTTACATTTTTTATATAAAATATGCATTTTTCGAGATTTACGTAAAACTCCTATTGCCGTAAACGTTTTAATACGTTACTAACATATTTTACATAATCCGTTTTGTTTTTCGAATAAATAAGGATATTATTTAAATATATAATGTAAATTATATTTATTAAGTTTATTAATACGCGGTTAATATAATTTTGGACAAACGCTGAGGTGTTGATAAGCTCGAATAATATTACCAAGTATTCGAAATAATCGTATTTCGTACGAAACGCCGTTTTGATTCTTTTCCTGCCTTGATATATAACCGGGAATTGGTACGCTTTGGGTTTAACTTAATATTGTAACGAACCTGTTATACATCCACCTGGAGGTATGAGCAGTATCCGAAAAGGGTCTTGATTTGCAGGTAACAATAGGGCGAAGAATGATTCAGTGATCTGTTCGTTAAAGAGATTTAAGTACTTTTCCCTTAATTAAAAAACGGTATAATTGCCTTTAACTGAAAGCTTAGATTAATAGCTAAGGAACGAAACTAAGTAGGTGCTATTTACATAAAAAACCGATCCATTATATATCCCAATTCCTTAAAGTAAGTATGTCGTGAATCTATGTGATTTATGTAATCTAGTACTAGATTACCTAGATTACCTAGATCACTTTTAAGGCCAAGCCTTTCGTCCGGAATTTATCCGTAACAGGTCCGCGCTAGGCCTTAAAGGTTGGTCTTTTCGAAATAGGAACTCCTGTTCCTATAATACCATTTCCCCTTTCCAAGGATTTTTATCCTAAAGATAAAAACCGTAGGTCGCCTCCTTGGTTTGTTGGAAAAAGTTGGAAACGTTCTAACTAACTTTACTATAACAGAACGTATTCAGAAAGGAAAAAAAAAACCTCGCTTAAATCAACGTAACTTTCGCGATACCCGCGTTAAATTAATTAAAAGATTTGGGACCAAAGCCTTTGCTTGTTTTAACTATGTCTATTTTGGCAAAAAGGATTATTTTTACGCATTAAATTACCCAAGTTGCGATTGTTACACCCGTTATTAACGCTTTTCTTGTGACGTTTTAACGATAAACTCCTTAAAGAAAATAAACAAGACGTAAAAGCGTTTATAAAAAAACAGCGCGAAATTAAGGACAGCTTTCTGGCTTACCAAAAAGCTGTTAAAAAGGAGCTAGACGAACTGCGACGCCGGCAAAACGAAAAATCGAAAAAGATCGTTAGGAAGTTAAGACGATTACGGCTGCAATAGAATCTTCTCAAAAAGAAAGCGGTAAAACTGTTAAAAGAAAATTTAGAATTAAACCAGTTAGAAAAACGGGAAAAGATGGAAAAAAAGCAGCGTCGTATGGAAACGGAGCAAACGTAATTTGCTTCTGAGATGGACGCCGTTTTGGAAACGTTTACCTCTTTCGACTGGAACGCCGAAAGTTTGGATTTAAACGGGGGACCGTTATCGCCTGCAATCTTGGCCGCATTGGAAACGGTCGGTCAGGATTCTGGCGGTAGAACGTCTTAATTAAGTTTATCGCATTTGTTAAATAGTTAAATGGTTCTTATATGTTTTCTTCAAATAAATAGTCCTTTTATCTAACTAGGTACTGGATTTTACTTTTAACCATTCTTAAATCCAGTATTTGTTCGACTTCGTATTCGTTAAAATCTTTTTCAAGTTCCAGATTTATTTTTAATAGGGCGTTCTTGGGTGCTGGTTTAAGCAAAAAAATATAAAAAATAAGGTATATTTTTATGTTTTTGAGTAGCGACAGTTGGTAATTAGTTTTGGAAATAACTTTTTCAACTTTAAATAGGCCAAGCTTTTTAAAGTTAAGTTTATCGCTAGGTCTTTTCGTTTTGATTTATAAGATGTTCGAAATTGCGTTTTGCTTTTGGCGTAGCAAGTAAACTTTATCTCCTTTTATTAAAATTGGTCCCTTAATTTTCTTTTTATTATAATACTAAGTTATCCGTTATTAAAGGAATTACAATTCGTTTTAAAAACGGGCTTAAATTATCTTGATTTCTGTTATTAATATTTTTACTTTTGGGGCAATTATAGCAATCTTTGGTACCTCGTTAAATAATTATTTAGGTCGTTTTGTTTCTGCCTTATATCCGTACATAGCTATATAAGGAGATATGCCTATATCCTCGTTAGCAAATATATTATAAGCGATTTATGCCAGTAATAAAAGTTTTACCTAATTATTCTGTTAATAATTAACATAATTTCGGAAATATTATTCTAGGGTTTAATTAAGTCGCTTTATTTGTTTATCCGTTTAAGGGTGATACGCTGTCGAAAACTTAAATTTAACACCGATTTATTTAAAAAAATTGGTACCGAATTTGGATATAAAAAGCTTATTTTGATTAAAGATAATCTTTTCTGGTATTCCGTATTTGTCGAGATAATACCGGATAAAGGCATAGGCCAATTGCTTTACCGTTATAATTCCCTTAAAAAGTAAGAAATACCCATATTTGGTAAATCTGTTAATAATTACCTATACTCCGTCGTATTCAATTTTAGTAACTAGGTTTTTTGATAAAAATAAACTAGTAATAAAATCCCAAGTTATGGTATTCTATATCTTATTTGGAATTTTAATAAGTTGTAATAATCCGTACGGCTTATGTCGTATTATTTTTGCCTTATTACAAATATTATAGTTTTTAATAATTATTTTGATTATACGACGTAATTTAGGGAAATCGTATTTTTCCTGTAATCGTCGGGTAATCTTAAAAATTCCTTAATATCCATATAATGGGTTTTCGTAAAACTTTTTTATAAATTGTTCCTGTTAATTCTTAGGAATATATATTTTGTTATGGTACAATAACTAATTTTTTGGCTATTTTTTTAATTGCTAAACTTCCTTTTATTTTTCCGTATTGTAAGAATTTCGGAATTATGTCAAAAATTCGGGTATTAATTTCCTTATTATTTTGCATAACTGTACGGTGCTATTTTGGTTATATTATAACATCTATATGCTTTTTTTGGGAATTTTAAAATCGTAATCGCCTTTGCGATTAAAAATATTTGCTTAAATATTTTCTTTTTTTTTGATATAATATATTTTAAAATTAAATCTTAACAGAAAAATTATCCAAATTTTATGTTTTTTGTTTAGTTTTTGTGCTTTTATAAATCGGGTAAAATTCTTATAATTAAAATAAATGTCGAAAAGTTTTTTTATTCCGCTAAAAAAAAATTCCTATTCCTTAAAAATATTGATAATCGCCAATAGTTCCTTATCGTAAATTAGGTATTTAAATTTTATATTTCGGAATATTTTTAAGTAATATGCTACTGGGTACCATTTGCCGTTATTCTTTAATTGTTCTAGGACAGCACTTAATACGTAATCTAAAACATCCGTCTTTAGGCGTTTCCTTTTGTCGGCATTAAGTAGTTTTATTATGGGTCCGCTAGTAATTACATCCTTTAGGGTTTAAAACGTTTTTTTCGCTTCCTTTAAAAGTTCAAATTTTTTTCCCATATACTTTTTGGTAATAAATTTCGTTAATAACCTAACTATATCTCCGTATTTCTTAATTAAACTGCATACGTAACCCGTAAATCCTAAGATTTGCCGGATATCTGTAACGGTTACTTTATTAAAGATAAGCCAGTCCTTAACTGCTTCTATTTTAAAGCGTTAAATTTAAAATTAGCCGGAAGTAAAAATATATCCTAGAAAGTTTAATTTCTGCGTATGCCATACGTTTTTAGCTGGATTAACTCGGATATTCGCTTCGCTTAACGTTTGAAGCATTTAGGCGACTTACTTTTTGTACTTTTCCAAAATCTCGGAATAAATGAGGATATCGTCGAGATAAACGAACACAAACTTATTTAGGAATTTTCTAAGCGTAATTATTATTAGGCGTTAAAAATTGGCGAAAGTATTAATAAGTTCTATAGGCATTATTTTGTATTCGTAAAGTCTATATATTGTTCTAAATACCGTTTTCCATTTTTCTCCTTTAGCTATTTTAGTATGGTAATAACCATTTCGAAAATCAAGTACAATAAACTATTTTGCTTTGTTAACGTTCTTTTTTAATGTATTTATAAAAATTAAGGGGTATTTATTTTTAATCGTAATATCGTTTAATTATCGGTAGTCAATTATTTTCCTAAAAATTAAGTCTCCGTTTTTATCGATTTTTTGCTTTTTATCCTTAATTTTTGGCACCATAAAAACGGGATATCCAGCAGAAAAATCAAAGGATTAGATATATCCCCTTTTTAAGTTAAGTTAAATGCTTTTCTATAAGGCCTTCGATTTATTAAGGTTTATATGGTAAATTTTATAAAGTTTAGGATAATATCCTTTTTTAATAAATATCTTATGATCCCATTAACCATGTAATGGTAGCTCGTAGTTTTTTTTATCCTTAAATAATTTCTTGAATCGTCGATATTCAAGTGATACCGTAAAGGCTTAATCTGCAATCCGGACTTTTTTAATAACATAACAGGTTTCTTAATCGTTTTCTTCGGGTAACTGTCGTTTCTGTTTCCATAAAAGTATTTGGTTTTTCCAGTTAATATATAGGTTGCTAGATTTGAATTACAGCATTCCCAAAATAATATCGTGCCCAGATATATCGGCAATATCCAGCAAAATTTGTTTTTAATATCTTTAAATCTGCACGGGAAATTCTTCGGTTTCCCAAAAAATTTATCCGTTTTCGTACGTAAATAAGCTCCCGTCTACCGTTTGTAACTTGTAGGACCTTAATTTGTACTTCCAGGAAATCTAATATTTTTCTGCTAATGTAAAAAAAATAAAATTTCCTTCGGCTTCCGAATTAATTATAGCTTTAAACGTTTTGCTTTTATATCGAAAAGGAATCTTTATTTAATTACGTAATCCTTTTATTATCTTACATAAGGTCTTATACGTTAAGGTTTTTCGATATCTTATTTTCGAAAGCTTTTATTATTTTTTAATTAGCGTAATCTATTTGCAAAAAGGCGTTTTTATTTTCGAACCTTCTTGGTTACATACTTAGTACAGTAATCGTTCATATATTTATATTATTTCTTTCTGCCTAACTAGCATCCAAAAGTAATTATCTTTTTCTGGCTTAACCTTTGGTCTTATATTTTCTAAATTATAAAGTCGGAAAGGTATACCTCCGAAGGAGGTATTCCCATATTTAAAAGCTCGTATTAAATGCATAACGTTAAGGCGTAACATAAACATCTTTACGATATAGCCTTTCGACTCCGTTTTGAATTAAAATATAAGTAACAAAACTTAGGGTATTTTGGCCATTAGGGGGTTTCTGTACATTTACACTTATCATCAAATTCGGTAAATATCTTTTCGTCCCATCCAGGCCAAATGTTATTATCTTTTTTAGCTTTAAAATAAACAAAATAATTATCGCGGTAGCAAGCGGTAAAGTACAATAAATTATAAAGGTTCGATTTAGGTTTTTCGGTATGCACCGAATATTCTGGAAACTTACAGAACTCTGGGGACAACTATCCATAATTACTGACGTCGGGTCGAAACTAACCGTCTTCGTCGTACATCTTATATTAAGATGGTTTAAAATGGCAGCAATATCCTAGCGCTATGGCTATCCTGGAGGCCGTCTGTCCTGGGTAATACCTATAGGCTTTAACCTTAAAATCCTAATAAACTGGATAATTTTCGTACTTTAAGTTATCATTCTGAATTTAAGTAGTTATGGCAATAGTGAATTCTGGCTGGAAGGAAATCGTGCTAACTTTTTTTTTCTTTTTTTTATCTTACTATCGGTTTCTTGTTCAGTTATTTTAACTTTTTTCTGGGGTTAAGGAATCCCTCCCTTTTTAAAGTTCCTCTTAATAAGGAAGTAACATTCGTTTTTGAAATGCCCCTTTTTGTTATAATTAAAACATTTTACTTTGGACTTATTTTTCTTAAGTTTTTTTGAAACGGTATTCGTTTTCTTCTAAGGCTTGCCCTTATCTTTTTTATTACGGCTATTGGGGCCTTTATCGTTATTTCGCTTATTGGTCCTTTTTTTTTTTCGAAGTATCGGTCGAAAATATGTCAATCGGCAATAATAGCCTTATTAATATATTCCGGGAAAGATCTAACTTTTAGTTTTTTATATATCTTATTCTTAACCAAAGGTTTTAAGCCGTCATAATAAGGATAAAATAACGCATTTTCCGATAGGTTAAAAATAACGGCAAGGCGGTTAAACTCCGTCGTATACTCGGCGGCTAACTTGGTTTAATGGAAAAAATGTAATTACTTAACAGTATTTTATTTCTTATCGGGATTTCCGAACAAAGTTCGTATTTGTTTTTCGAAATGGTCGTATTTGTTAAAAATGTAATTAATTATATCCAAAAAATCGTCCGGGTAATTTTTTAAGTAATCTTTTATAATAAGTTCGAACTATAAAAAAACTTTTCCGATAAATAATTGCGAAATAGCCATTACCTTCTGATAATCTTTAGTTAAAGAATTCTTATAGAATTTGAAGTAAAATCTGGCCTGAACCAGAAATCCTTCTGGGTCTTTAGATCCATTATAAGGTTTAGGAGGGTTCGGTTTATAACCTTTAACGTTTGGCATTCTATGATAACTGGGAGGTGGTATAATTCTTTCGCGGGTTTAATTTGTTCCGAATAATAGCAGAATCGAAATCCCTTCTGGAATTTGTTCTGTTCCGAACGAAAGTAATCGAAAACCACTTCCTTAGCTTCGTCCTCTAGGGAAACCAAACTGAGGAAAAATTGTTTTTTTTCTTTTGGCGAATCGAACATTCTCCTGCTCCAAACTTTAAACTTTTTGGGCCAAAAAGTCCAATTTTTCTTCCGTAATAAGTTTTTTTTCTTTAGTCGAATACTTTGGTGCCTTTTTTTTTTCCTTTAGGACCTTAGCTCCATATTTTTTCTTAGCCCCTTCTTTAGCCACCTCCTCCTCCGATTCCTCTTTCTGGATTTCGATAATATCCTTAGGGGTCGGGGTAGGTTGTTATCTAGGTTGTAAAGATGGTCCTCTTTAAAATCGAGTAATAAGGGGTATTATGTTATTAATTAATTGAAAAACTTTTTCGATAAGGAGTAAATTATCTAATCTGGTTATTAATCCTTTACTGGCTAATAACGGGAATCGGGTATGGTATCTATTTTCTGAACGTCGTTCTGTAATATCGTTTTTACTGAATTCAGGAAAACTTATGCTTAATTAGGCCTTAATTTATTCGTCGGCTATTAATTAAAAAGTTATCAAAATATAACGAACCTATTATATATCTACCTGGAGGTATAAGCAGTATCTGAAAAAGGTCTTAATTTACAGGTAATAATAAGGCGAGGAATAATTTAGTAATTTATTTGTTAAAAAGATTTAAGTACTTTTCCCTTAATTAAAGAATGGTGCAATTGCCTTTAACTAAAAGCTTAGATTAATAACTAAAAAGCGAAATTAAATAAGTGTTATTTACATAAGAAACCGATTTATTATATATCCCAATTCCTTAAAGTGAGTGTATCGTAAATCTATATGATTTATGTGATCTAGTACTAAATTACTTAAATTACCTAGATCACTTTTAAGGCCAAGCCTTTCGTCCGGAGTTCATCCGTGACAGGTCCGCGCTAGGCCTTAAAGGTTGGTCTCTTCGAGACAGGAACCCCTGTTCCTGTAACAAATATATATCTTTACGTTTAATAATTTATCCAGTATTTCGTTAAATGCTAATAACGCCGTTGTATTTTTTGAGGTGATTTTATTAAGCCCTCGATAATATATACATAATCGTAATTTACCTCTTAGTTTCGGGCCAAATGAGATAAATACCCCTGCTAGGCTCCGAAAAAGTCGTATCTAGTCCTTAGCTAACGTCTGTTCTATGTATTGTTTGTTACGACCCAACAAGCTTCGGCCTTAAAAAACGGCCAGATAAGGATTATACGGGCCACCTCCCGGGTTACGTGATAGTAATTACCGCCAAACCAGTGACTATCAGTAATTAAAGATAATTTTAAGCAATCATGATTATTACCGATTACGTAATTATAAATAATTCAGCTAAAAAATATATATATTTATTATTTTTTATAATTTGAAAATTTTAAATTTATGATAATAATTCGTTATTCAAAATATTTTTGATATTACGCAATATAATATGTTATATTAATTATTATTTAGTTTTTTATAATATTTTTATTAGTATAAATTTGTACGATTAAGATTTAATAATTAATTTATGTTTTAATCGTTATACGTTATAAGTTTTTATTTAATAATATTGTTAAATTTTAAATAATATCGTCGATATTATATTTATTATTAAGTAACCCGAATTACCTATTTACCAGATTTTTAATAACCCGGATATTAAAATAAAATTCGAAAAGCATAATTTCGTTTTTTTCGCGAATGGGTTTTTCGGCGTTTAGATATTATAAATAAATGTATTTTTTAATTTGGGGAAAACAATAATAACTTTATAACGTTTTTTAAGCTATTTATATGGAATTTAAGAAAAAAAAGAAAATTGCCGAAATCGAAAAAGCTTTTCGAACAAATTAAGTTATTTAGTTAAATATTATTAAGGAATTAAAAAAGGTTTTTAAGTTTTTTAAATTAAAACCCTTTAAAGGAACCTTAATTAAGACATAATTATGTTTAATTTAATACCGAATATATTATAAATATTTTTCTATTTAGTTTATTATATTTATTACATAAATAAAATTTGGAATTAAACGATTTATCGAAAATATAATTATTTGGTTTAAACCTATTATAAACAAATACGTTATTTTGCCCGTCGAAAAACGAAACCTGGAAATAAAACGAATTTATAATAATTATAAATATTTTAAATAAAGTTTTACGAAAATTTTCAGAATAATAATAAAAAATAAAGGTCGAGATATAAATTTAATAATTATAATAAAAAAGATTAATAGTTAAGTAAAGCAGTATATTTATTTAAATTATTTTCAAATAAAATTAAGCATAAAAGGTATTAATAATTATGTTTTTCCACAGCTAAAAGAAAAAAATATAAAATATTTTTTTAAATTTAATCGGCCTAATAATTTATCGGATTATATTACGATAATAATTAAGATCGATGATTAACAATATATAACGAATTAAGGATATTAAATGAAAAAATAGTAATAAATTGTGATAAATGGTTAATATTAGCGTTTTTCGACGTAATAACATTTTTTACGGTACGGAATTAAGATTTATAAAATTAAAAATTATATATAAAGAATTAAAATGAACGTAAATATTTTAATTACAATAAAACGGAGTATAAAGTAACGTAATGTAAGGTATCTAAATAATTTTGTTAAGATAATTTAAAACCTATATCCGAAACATAATTTAGAAAAAATTAAAAAAAACAATAAACTTATTAATATATTTCGGCCTAAATATATATTAGGCTTTTTATAGCAAAAACTTTAATACGAAATACGAAAAACAAAAAATACTAATGTAATAAATAACGCAAGTATAATAATAAGGATTATAAGAACAATTATGCGAATAGTTTGACAATATAAAAAAAACCTATTTTGGAATTTTTAATTACTACGGCAAAATATATGTTATATTTTATTAATAACGAAACTATTTCGATTATAAGGAATAAAAATAATATATTTACGGACGAATTATCCGTATGTGTTATAAAAGGTTTAATTGTTTAAATCGTGCCGAAATTAAAAAAACAATAAATAATAATATAGATGTTTTCGATTTATAAGCCCAAAAAATATTTGATAATTGGCGGAAATAAAAGATTGGTCCGAAAGAAAATGATGCCCATAAAAAACCTTTATTTGTTATTTTCAATAATATAATTATTAAACGCTAAAAAGCTAATCCAGTATATAATTAAAATGTATTACCAGAAAATTATTATAGATTTTTATTTTTAGTTAATATTTATTATCAACTTTTACGAAAGAAAAATTATTAAGGAAAAAATATATTAGTTACTCAGAAAGTTTTAAAACGTTAATTAATATAACGTATAATAGGATATAATTGCAAATATGAAAAAACAATTTATTTAATAAGGAAAGCAATTATAATAAAAGCAAAAATAATTAATATAATTCAAAAAAATAAAATGCCGATAATAACGATAAATATAATAATGTAATATGTTAAACAAAGAAATATAAATAAGGTTTAATAAATTCGAAAAGGAATTAAAAAAAGATTACTTATAAAAAAGCCGCAAAATAACGAAACTTAAAAGAATTAAAAGGAATTTTTAAAAAAAAACTTTAAATATAACGGTAAAAGCCGTTAATAACTTTATTACTTTGGATATAGGGATTGGAACGTACTGATTTATTGCAATAATAAAATGCGGAATGTTAAGCAGGAATTATATTTTACTAAATATAATTAATAAATTTAAATTGTTATAAAAATATAAGTTAGATCCTTATATAACAACGAATACCAAAAGTTAGGAATTCGTTTACGATAACGGAAAGATTATACGCGAAATTAATTATTTCGATATTGTTTTATTTGGAAATTACGATATAATCTTAGGATTACTATAGATACGCCAGAACGAAATCTTAATTAATAAAAGAACTGGCTAGGTAAAGTTCGCCTTATATTCTATTAGCAAACAAAAAAATTAAGATTTGAATATTCGATCGAAAGTAATAACGAATATAAGCATAAGAATACGATAAAAACATTATTATCTAAAAGGACAGGATATAAAAAAAACGAATATTAAAAAAGAACATAATATATTATTGTTATTATTAAAGCGATATTAAAGCAGTTAAATAACCTTTTAAAATAATAGCTCGAAAAGTTAAAAAATCTAATAAATGTATTATTACAATAATATCACAGATATAAGTAGCTTTTTAAAAAGAAGCTTAATACGAAATTACTAGAATATAACGAAAAAAATCATAAAATAATTTTCAAGAAAGAGCTTTTGACGAAATTTTACCTTATTTATAATCTTAATAAAAACGAATTACGTATTCTTAAAAAATACCTAAAACATTAATTACAGAAAAAATAAATTCGACTTTCAAAATTTTTAGCAAATTACTCGATATTTTTCGTACTTAAAAAAACGAAAGATTACAACTTATAATTAACTATCGATAACTGAATAACATTACCGTTAAAAATCGAATATTATTATCCTTAATTACAAAAATAAAAGACCGATTTTACGGAACTAATTGGATCATAATATTCGATTTTGAAAATAGATATAATCATATTAAGATTAAAAAGGGATATAAATAAAAAATAACTTGTAGGACGAAATATAAATTATTTAAGTATTTAGTTACGTTAATGAAATTTACGAACGTATTACTAATTTTTCAACAAATGATTAACCATATATTACGAAAATATTTCGATATTTTCGTTAATTACTATTTGGACAACATTTTTATTTTTTCAGAAACGGAAAGAAATACGCAAAATATGTTTGTAAAATTCTTTAAGCTTTATAAAACGAAAAGTTACTTATTAAGGCGGAAACAAATAAATTTTACATATAAACAATAAAATATTTAGGACATATTATTACCTTAGAATATATTAAGATAAACCGTAAAAAGATTGCTAGAATTATAAAATTATAAATATTAATAACCGTTAAGGAAATATAAGTATTCCTTGGATTTGCTAATTATTATAGGAAATATATTCGAATTTTTAAAAAAATATAATTATACCTTTAATAAACCTTACGAAAAAAAAGGTTTATATAAACGCCAAATACGGAAAAACCATTTTAAAATATTAAGGATACAATTATTAACAAACCAATATTAATTATATATAATTTCAACCGCCTGATTAAATTAAAAACCGATATTTTAAATTATATATTAAATGTAATAATCGAATAACGAAATAATTAAGGTAAATTGCATTTTATTAAATTCTTTTTATATAGGTTAAAAAAGGTTGAACTTAATTACGGTATTTTAAATAAATAATTCATAATTATTATTATAACATTTCAAAGGTTTAGGCATTTCCTTAAGGGAGGTTTATATTAAGTTAAAATTTATGTAAATTATTAAAGTTTTACTCGATTTATTACTATTAAAAAACTTATCGAATAATAATTTTGTTATACGGAAAAATTGGCGAATTTCGATTTCGTTATTATTTATAGAAAAAGCTTAAAAAATAATAAAACAAATACCTCAAAAAAACGATAAAATTTTATAAAGAAATTAATTAAAATTCGCCATATAATTTTCGATATAATTATAAAATATATATACATTCGCGATTAATTTCGATAATTCGAGCAGTACTTTTTAATATATACCAGAATATCCAGCAGTACAATAACGGTTTCTCAAAAAACCAAAAAACGGATAAATTACAAGTTCCAAAAAAATAATAAAGGATTTAGTACGAAATATAAACGAATATCAGTTATACGGACATCTAAAGATTTATAAAACCATAAACGATTTTAATATATATATTTATTTCCCTAATATAAAATTAATAATATTAAAAATTATACGATAATACGATATTTGCGCTAGGACGAAAACTTGACGATATTAGCCATACAAAAAATTACAGGTATTATTAATTATAAAACGACTATAATATTTTATTATATTCGATTTTATTATTAAACTTTTTATATCAAAAATTCTAATTACCAAAATATATTACGATAGATTTTTGTAATCGTCGACCATTTTACGGACTCTTCTTACTTTCTAGTATATTATAAGAATATAGGCGTCGAATAAACAATATATATTTTTTTCAGATATATTTTTAATATATACGGATTATTAATAAAAAACTATTTCAGATTAAGGAACGATATTCGTATTTAAATTTTGTCAAAACTTAATAATGCAAATCGGCTTAAATTACAAATTATTTAGCGTATTTAAACCATAAACAGATAAATAAATAAAATAAAGGAAGCAAATTTTAAAAGCTTATTATTAATATTATATTAATTACAAATAAAATAATTACGTTAAAAACTTGTTAATCGTATAATTAGCTTATAATATTAGTTATTACGAAAATATTAAAATAACATTAGCGAACGCGAATTTTTGTTTTATTCCAAATATTTATAAAAGAAAATATGCGATAACGGTCTAATTAATATCAAAACAATTTTTACCTTAAAATAGTTATAATAATTGCGTTAGGAAATAAAACTAAAAATAAAATTCGTACGTAACTAAATAAGTAAATATTATAATTAAAAAAGATTAAAAAGATTAATTTTCGAAAAAGAGAAAACGGTTTTCGTTATGATAAAAAATATCCAAATAAAATAACTTAACAAAAAATTCGATTTCAAATACATTGAACCATAAAATATTATTAAGAAAATCTTAAAAAATAATTATTAATTAAAACTTTTACCAAAAGTTAAATTGTATCTAATTTTTTACGTCTTTTATTCGAATTAGCAGCGGATATAATTAAAATATATACGGTATAGAATAATATGGAAATAAAAGACGAATGAGTATACGAAACGGAAAGAGTTTTCGATATGCGGAAATAAAACGGATTTACTCAGTATTTAAGTGGAAAAAGCATCCGAATTCCGAAAATACCTGGAACCCGCCAAGAATTTTATTGGCGCCTAACGCCTGCTAAAAAACTTTTACTAATAACGATAAGCGCATCCTAATTAACAGTCGACCAATCAGTAATAGGAATATCGCGCCAGGCGGCCGCGGCCTGCGTTAACGTAATAGTCGTAATAATAGCCTTTAACGTTTTTTGTTCCTAAGACTTTTGTTCCTTTAATTCGTCCAATAACTAAAATTTACGTTATATTATAATAACACCTTTCGAACGAATTAACGTTTTCTACTTCTATAAGCAAATACAACGAGAGAAATTTTTATTTAATTTTTTTTGATAACGACGTTAAGCCTTAAAATAAAACGGTTAAACCTTTAATAATCATTTTTAGCAAACGTTTTTTCGCACTTTAAGCGTTAATATTTTCGATAGATATTCTGCAAAAAAAGACATACCGGTACCATTATAGGACCGATCCCGATTAATATATTATATATATTTTAAAACATTTATTATTATTGAAAACGTTATATTTTTCTGAAAATAATCAAAGTAAAACATAATTTCGTACATAAATTCGTTAAAGACTTTTACAAAATCAATACGATAAACGGTAAAAAAACGAAAAATACGATAAATTTTAAAAATCCGAAATAACATAATCCAAAATTAAAAAAAACGAGATTACTTATTAAAGAAGAGAAAAAAAAGGAATCTTAAAAACAAGATTTTAAGAAAAAGAAAATCGTATTATAATTTAATAAATTTCGGCCATAAAAATGTTTAAACAAAAATGATACAAATTATTTTCCGGATTACGAAATAATAATTACTGCTAAATTAATAATTACTAATAATTAAAAATAATTGTAAGCGATTATAATTATTATTCATTATATAAGTATAAGTAATTAAGCAAAAAACAAAGAAAATATATACGTTTATTATTTTTATAATTTTAATAATTTTATTTTGTAATAATAATTCGTTACCTAAAATATCTTTAGTATTACGAAACGTAATACGTTATTATATTTATTGTTTAATTTCCTACGATATTCCTGCTAACATAAACCCGTACGACTGAGGTTTAATAGTTGGTTAAACCACTTAGCTATCATATTCTTATAAAACCTTTTATTTTCTTTCTGAAAAGGGGTATATAAAACCCCAAGAAGGCGTTCTCCTTTTTTTCGAAATCGATACGATATTTTATATAATAATATTAAAATAAGGTTTTCGCAAAAAATATGTCGAACATATTTTTATAATTCTGATATTTGGGGAAAAGGGTAACATTATTACCGGCCCTTTCTTATTTCTAACGATTTTACCGCTTTTATCCGGCTGCGCTTTTTCTAGTATTTATTTCGTATTTAATACGTTAATTATTACCAGGGTTATTATTTCTTTTAACTTTTTAACCGTTTTACGAATTTTCTTTTTAGTCGTAACCATAATAAGGTCACCTTTTTTTAATCTAAAATGCCATAACTTCTTTTTAAAATCCAAATCTGGGTCGGCAGTATATGAGATAACGCAGCCCCCTATAGCCAAAAAGGGCTAGAACAGGACCTTATATATCCTGAAAAGACGTCTCCAAATATCAAGAAAAGTAACTAGTTGCTGATAGAGCTCAGAAGGGTTTGGAATTGTTGATCTTTTGGTCTTGTGGTTAGCGTCGGACCCTCGCTTATCTCACACAGTACTTCTTTAAAACAGGCCTAAAATTACGTCGTTCCCCTAAAGGTCTTTTAAAATGTAAAAGCTACCTCGTATTTTTTACGTCCTCCCTTAATCGTTTATTATTTTTATTAACGTATTTATTTTTTTAATAAGGCCTTTTTTGCAAAAACGTCTTTTATCGTTATAGTATCTGCCAAATTTTAAACTATTAATTTTGGTAATAACCTTTTCCGTATTAGGTTGTAATTATTGCTATTATTTATTAAACCTTTAGATTTAACATAATTTTCTTCGATTCGAAGCCTAATTTGTGACGGCTAGGGGGTTTAACCAACTATTAAACCTTAGTTATATGGGTTTATATTGGCAGAAATATCGTGGGAAATTAAGCAATAAATATAGTAACGTATTACGTTTTGTAATATTAAAGGCACCTTGGGTAACGAATTATTATTGCAAATTAAAGTTATTTAAATTATAGAAATAATAAACGTATATATTTTCTTTTTTTTGGCTTAAGTATTTATAATTACCTAAAATTATTTTTAATTATTGATAATTATTGACTTAGCGGTAATTACCGTTACGTAATCCGGGAAGTAACCTATGTAATTTTTATTTAACCCTTTTTTGAGATCGAAATTTTTTAGATCATAATACGATTTCCTTTTTCTTAAAATCCTGTTTTTAAGATTTACTTTTTTTCTTTTTTTCTATTTAATAAATAATCTCGTTTTTTAAATTATGTCGTTTCGTATTTCCAAGATTCATTATAGTTTTCGTTGTTTTACCGTTCGTTATATTCATTTCGTAAAAGCTTTTAACGAATTTACGTACGAAATTATGCCTTATTTTTATTATTTTTCACAAAGCATAACCTATAAAATAATGGAAAATATTTTAAAGTATAAATAATAAGCTAATTACAGTCGGTTTTACGATAATATCGATATACCGCTTTTTTCTTTATTGAATATTCGTAGAAAAAATTAATATTTAAAACGCGAAAAATTATTTATTAAAAAGCGATTATTAAAGTTTTCACGGGTTTATCTTAAAGTTTACCGTCGTTATTAAAAGGAAATAAATAAAACTTTTTTTCGTTTTATTAGTTTACGTAAGTAAAAGGCGTTAATTCGTTCGAAAAACGTTGTTATAGTATAACGGAAGTTTTAATTCTTAAACGAATTAGAAAAATAAAAACGTTAGAAATAAGAAAAATTGGAGGTTATCGTTACGGCTATTACGTTAACGTAAGCCGTAATTGCTTAGCGCGATATGCTGTTTATTAATTAATTAATTATTAACTAGAACGCGTCCGTTATTATTGGCAAAAGTTCTTTAGTAAGTATTAGGCGTTAATAAGATTCTTAGCGGATTTCTAGGTGTTTTCGAAATTCGAATACTTTTTCCACTTAATTAGATATTGGGTAAGTCCATTTTGTTTCCGTATATCGAAGATTTTGTCTATTTCGTATATTTGTTCGTTTTTTATTTTTATATCGGTTTGTCCCGTATGTATTTTGATTATATTCGTTAATAACTCGAATAAGGAAACGTAAAAAATTAGATAGAATTTAATTTTTGGTAAAAGTTTTAATTAGTAATTATTTTCTAAAATCTTCTTAATAATTTTATATAAACTGATATATTTAAAATCAAGCTTTTTATTAGGTCGTTTTATTTGGATTGTTTTTGTAATAAAAAAATTCCTCTTTTTCGAAAATTAATTTCCTTAACCTTTTTTAATTATAATTTTTATTTATTTGGTTACGGACGAAATCCAATTTTGTTTTTATTTCTTAGTGTAATTATTATAATTGTTTTAACGTAAAAATTATTTTGACACTAATTAAATTATTATTACGCACTTTTTTATAAACTTTTAAAATAAAATTAAAATTTTTCTTTGTGGGTATTAATTTGATATTTTCGTAATAATTGGTATTATAAGTTAATTGTACGATTAATAATTTTTCGACTTGGTTATTTTATTCGTAATTAATGTAATATCGTAAATAAATTTTCAAAATTTGATTTATTTAATTTATTTAGTTATTTATTTATTTATTTGTAATTTAAATACGTTGAATAAGTTAGAATTTAAGTCGATTTGTATTATTAAGTTTTAGTAAAATATAAGTACGAATATCGATTTTTTGTTGTAAATACTTTTTATTACTAATTCATATATATTAAAAATATATTTTTAAAAAATATATGTTGTTTATTCGGCATTTATATTCGAATAATATAGCAAAAAATACGAAAACCTCGTAAATTGGTCGACGATTACGAACATACTATCGTAATATATTTTCGTAATTAGATTTTCTGATATAAAAAATTTGATAATAAAATCGAATTTAATTAAATATTGTAATCATTTTATGATTACTAATAGTTATTGTTTTTTATATGGTTTATGTCGTCAAATTTTCGTCCTAGCGCAATTATCGTATTATCGTATATTTTTTAATATTATTAATTTTATATTAGGGAAAAGAATATATATATTAAAATCGTTTATACTTTTATAGATCCTTAGATGTCCGTATAACTAATATTCATTTATATTTCGTATTAAATCCTTTTAATATTTTTTTGAAACTTTTATTTTATCCGTTTTTTAGTTTTTTGAAAAACCGTTATTGTACTGCTGGATTTTCTGGTATATATCAAAAAGTACTGCTCGAATTACCGTAATTTCTTACAGGCGAAACTACCTTTTTATAGTGGTATCGAAAATTATATATCTGATTTTAACCAATTTTTTTGAGGTTTAATTATTTACTTAAGGCATTTGTTTGATTATTTTTTAAAGTTTTCTTACAAACAATAACGAAATCGAAGTTCGCCAATTATTTCGCATAACGAAATTATCGTTCGGTAAATTTCTTGGTCGTAATAAATCGGACAAAATTTTAATAATCCGTAAATATTTTGACCTAATACAAACCCCCCTTTAGAAAATGCCTAAATTTTCGGAATGCCGTAACAATAGCCATAAACCCTTTATTTGAAATATCGTAATTAAATTCGATTTTTTTAATTTATATAAAAAAGGTATAATAAAGACAATTTGCCTTAATTATTTCGTTATTTAATTATTAGGCTTAATATATAATCTAAAATATCGGTTTTTAATTTAACGAAACGACTTAAATTATATATAATTAATATTAATTCGTTAATAATTGCATCTTTAATATTTTAAAATGCCTTTTTCGTATTTAACGTTTATCTGAATTTTTTTTCGTAAGGTTCGTTAAAGGTATAATTATTTTTTTAAACTTTTAAATACATTGCTTATAGTAATTAGCTAATTTAAGGAATATTTATATTTCTTTAACAGTCGTTGGTATTTAGTATTCTGTGATTATGGCGAGTTTTAAAAAGTTTATTCTAAGATATTTTAAGATAATAATATATTTTAAATAATTTTTTTACGTAAAATTGATTTTATGTTTCCATTAATAAATAATATTATGTTTTATAAAGCTTAAAAGGTTTTATAAATAAATCTTATATATATTTTTTTATTTTTAAAAAAACTAAAATTATTCTTAAAATAAATAACGACGAAGATATCGAAATATTTTCGTAATACATAATTAATTATCTATCAAAAGGTTATAAATACGTTTATAAATCTTATTAATGTAATCAAATATTTAAATAATTTGTATTTCGTCCTAGAAATTAATTTTTAATTATATTTTTTTAATCTTAATAAAGTTATATTTATTTTTATAATCGAATGTTATGAACTAATCAGTTCCGTAAAATCGAGTTTTTATATTTGCAATTAAAAATAATAATATTCGATTTTTGACGGCAATGTTATTTAGTTATTAATAATTAATTACCAATTGTAATATTTCGTTTTTCTTAGATACGAAAAATATCGGATAATTTATTAGTACCTTTAAAAGTCAAATTTACGTTTTTATAATCGATTTTCTAGATATTTTTTAAAAATACGTAATTCGTTTCCGTTAAAATTATAAATAATGTAAAACTTTGTCGAAAATCTTACTTTAAAAATTAATTTATAATTTTATTCGTTATATCTTAATAATTTCGTATTAAGCTCCTTTTTGAAAAACTGCTTGTATTTATAATATTCTGGTGGTATATTAATTAGATTTTCTAACTTTTAAGATTACTGTTTTAAATCGTTATTTAATTATTTTAATTTTGTTTTAATAAAAATAACGATATGTCGTATTCTTCTTTAATTCCCGTTTTTTTATTTTATCTTTTTAGCTAATATGGTTTTTATCGTATCCTGATACTTATATTTGTTGTTATATTAATTAAATATTAAAATTTTAACTTGTTTCATTTACTAATAAAATATACGGCAAATTTTACCTGGCTAATCTCTTTATTAATTAAAATTCCGTACTAATATATTTATAATAAATCTAAGATTATACAGTAATTTCTAAATCAAACAATATCGAAATTAACTATTTAATACCGCCCTTAAATAAAAATCTCGAAATAATTAATTTGGCATATAATTTCTCCGGTATGATGAACGAATTCCTAACTTTCGATATTCATCATTATATAATGTGTTAACTTATATTTCCATAACAATATAAATTTATTAAGCCTATTTGGTTCAATATAATTCCCGCTCAAAGTTCCGCAATTTATAATTATAATATATCAATACATTTTAATTTATATATCTAGAAATAAGATTATTAATAATTTGTACCGTTACGTTCGAAACTTTTTTTTAAAATTCCCCTATTTCTTTAAATTTCGTTATCCTGTATTTTTTTAATAAATAACCTTTTTTAATTTCTTTTTAAGTTTATCGAACTCTATCTATATTTTTTTGTTTAACGTATTAAATTATTATATTTATTATTATTATCAGCGTATTATAGTTTTGAATTATATTAATTACTTTTAAGTTTGCTAAAATTTGTTTCCTTATTAAGTAAACTTTTTTTATATTTACGAACATCTCGTATTATACGTCGTATTAATTATTCTTTTAAACGTTTTTTACAAATTAACATATTTTTTCTTAATAATGTTTTTTTCGTAAAGGTCTATAATAAATATTAATTAAAAATAAAAATCTATAGTAACGTTTTGCCAATATCTTTTTACTATCTGCTGAATTAACTGCTTTTCCATTCAATAATTAAATTATTAAAAATAGTAAAAAAAGCTTTTTTAGGGGCATTATTTTTTTCAGGCCAGCTTTTTACTTCGGCCAATTACTAAATATTTCCTAGGGCCATAAATCGAAAATATCGATAACATGATTTATTATTTTTATTATTTTCTGTACGGTTTAAAAAATGAAACATTTTATAATATATACAAATAATTCGTCCATAAATATATTATTATCATTTCTCGTAATCAGGATATATTCGTTATCGACAAAATATGGCGTATATTTTGCCGTATCGATCAAAAATTCTAAAAAAACTTTTTTCATCCAATTCTAAGATTCGTATAAATATCCTTATAATATTTTTATCATATTTTCGATACCTATTAAATTAATTTTTTAATTTTTCGTACTCTCTATTAAATTTCTTGCTATAGAATGCCTAATAAATACTTAAGTCGAATTATATTAATAAGTTTATTTTCGTTTTTTTAAATTCTTTAAAACTATTTTTCGAATATAAAATTTTAATTGTTTTAATAAGCTATTTTAAATACTGTATAATACGTTATTTTATACATTATCTTATTATAATTAAAACATTTAATTTAATTTTAATCCTTTTTATAAATAATGTTTAACCTTATAAATTCTAAATTTGTACCGTAAAACATATTATTATATCGAAAAACATTAATATTAATCGTATATCGGAACGTATTATCATTTTTTTCTTTAATACCTTTAATACGTTATATATATCATTAATCGTTAAATTTAATTATTATTACGATATAAATTAAAAAATAATCCGGCCGATTACATTTAAAATATCTTCTTTTTTTTAAAACGTTAAAAATTTTAATTATTAATACTTTCCATCGTAAATTTAATTTAAAACCTAATTAAATAAATGTATTAGCGAAATTAAATATTAACGCTTTTTGTCATAATTACTAAATTTATATTTCAGCCTTTATTCTTTATTTATTATTTCGAACACCTTTATTAATATTTATTTAAATTATTTTTAATCATTATAAATTTATTTTTTTCCGAGTTTCGTTTTTCGACGGACAAAATAATATATTTTCTTATCACGGGTTTAAACCAAATACCCGTATTTCCGATAAACTATTTAATTACAAGTTCTTTTATCTAATAAACATAATAAATTAAATAAGAAAATATCAGAAATATATTCGGCAATAAGTTAAAAATATTTATAACTTAATTAAGGTTTTAACGAAAATTTTCGGTTTAAAAAGTTTAAAAACCTTTTTTGATTTTTTGGTAATATTTAGCTTAATAATTTGGTTTATTCGAAAGGGTTTTCGGGTTTCGAGAATTTTCCTTTTTTTAAAAGAATTTCTGATAAATAACTTAAAAAAACGTTATAAAGTTATTATTATTTTTCTTAAGCTAAAAAATATCTTTATTTATAGTATTTCAATATTACAAGGTTTTTAGCGAAAAAAGCGAAATTATTTTTTTGAATTTTATTTTAATACCCGGGTTATTAAAAATTTGGTAAATATATTATTCGGGTGATTTGTTAATAAATATAATATCGGCAATATTACTTAAAGGTTAACGGTATTATTAAATAAAAGCTCATAATATATAACGGTTAAAAATTAAATTAATTATTAAACCTTAATCGTACAAATTTATATTAATAAAAATATCGTAAGAAATTAAATAATAAATATAATAATATATTACGTTTTATAACACCAAAAATACCTTAAATAACGAATTATTATTATAAGCTAAAGTTATTTAAGTTATAAACATAATAAACGTATATATTTTTTTCTTTTTAATTTAATTATTTATAATTACGTAATCGGTAATAATCATAATCGCGTAGAATTACTTTTAATCACTGATGATCACTAGCTTGGCGGTAATTACCGTTACTTAACCCGGGAGGTGGCTCGTATAATCCTTGTCTGACCGTTTCTTAAGGCCGAAGCTTGTTAGATCGTAACATAATTATTATTTCGAACCTAGGCTAAAAAGCTAAGGCCATTTATTTCGTAATCTAAATTTCCAGTAACTCGGATAATATATTATTAGATTTAATTATTAAGGAATTTACGGGCTTATAGATATTAATTTCTTTAATATCCCGGTTTTTTATATCTAAAATACTTTATTTTGGGATAATTAATCCTTATATATCTTTTTTTTTCCGTAGTTATAATATCGTACGACCGTCGTAAACTTTTTACGGCCGTTTAATAAATTCGATATAGGCTTTATATTAACTTTTTTTAATAATAAAAAGGTTAATAAAGTTAATAAGCCCTCGACTCGCCAATACGTGCCCGGTTTGGGCTTGGTTACATGCCGGTACAGCCCCTTTCACTTTCTTATTCTCTTTTTTTTTCGTCGATCCTGTTTCGTACAAAATAATAAAAATCAGTTTTATCCGTTACGTTTTCTTTATTAAATCTTCTTTAATTTCCGAAAAGGGTTTTTTAATAATTCCGCCTTATAATTTAGAAATAAATTTAAATCATAATCGCATTATTTATATTTCCTTTTCGGAAAATCGTCGATACTTTTAATTTTTACCGTTTCGTATCGATTTAAGAAAGTTACCTACTTTTTTCTGAATCGTTATTATAAATTCATTAATTTAACGTTAATTATAAACTTGTAAGTCCTTTTATTTCCGATATCCTTTTTTAGTTAAATCTCGAATATTTATTATATTAATGCCGTTAAGGTATTAGTTCTTTTTTAGGTTAGAAATTTCCACCATATTTTAAGATATAAATTCTTAAAACAAGTATTAATGTATATTATTTTGATGACGTCCATAAGAAAACGTTAATAACGTAAAGTAAATTTTTAAGTTAATAAAAAAATTGTTAATTTTGCTTGGGAAATCTTGTTTTATTATAAGGTAAATAATAATACCTTAAAATAAGTGTGAGAATACAGCCCTTATAAGAATAAGCCTGGTAGCCGACCAGCCACCGATCAGCCACCGACCCACTTATTAATATAAATCCACTATCTGGCAGCTAGTGAGAAACGCCAGATGGAAGTAATCTAATACATTTACTTCTTGGAATCTGCTCTACGACTGGTCGAAGATCACCTTACCCCAGCTTACAGCTATCCATTATCTTACAATAAGTTTTGTTATAATTTTGCTTTAAAAGTTTTTTGTAATTCAATCCGTTAATATTATTTAATTCGAAAAACGAGTCTTTTTCCTTTTTTAAAACTATTAAATTTTATTGTTTTTTTTTATATTTTTCGTTATTTCCTTCTTTTTTAAATTTTACGGTTTAATTTTTTTTCTGATAATAAAACGATAATTTCTAGGATTTGATTTAAGGTTAACAATTCGGGCGGTATTTTTATTTTTATCGTTGGAAAATTTTCGGACTGGTTAGTTATATCTTGCGAGGTTACTATTCCGCGTTTTCTTTCTGCCATTAATCGATATCCTGGTATGTAGGTCGCTATAAATTATCCTTTACCTAACGGTCCGTACGGATGGGTAAAGGCATTAATATATTAAGCAAAATAGTAAAGTACGGAATAAAAGGCCAAAAAAATTAGCCCAACAGATGGTTTATAATATAGGTAGTAAATAGATGACCATTAATACCTGCCCTTTTCTAATTACTCGAGGGCGAAGCCCCCCCATATATACACAAACTGGAGCCCCACTGGTGGGTCGCTGGGCCCCGGAAAGGGGGCCGCACCTTGGCACCTGACAATGAGCCAGCAGGACTTACGAGACAACGACCCCCTTAAGCCGCTGCCGCGTTCAGCTTGCTATCCCATTTATCAAAACATGAACTTCTTAATAATCTGCTGCTGCCTCCGAGGCCTCGCCTGTATTTATGGCGGCTGAAGTCTGTCGGTGGCGACGCGGGAGTTCATGAACCCGCTCTTGAGCCCTTCTTGTAGATCGTCATTTTAGTGCATATAGGCGGAGTAAACGGGTGGTCGAAGTGGAGTACACCGTTGAAATTACAACACGAGAATTAGAGGCATGGGGACGTGAGCCAAGGAGTTAGGCTCTGAATAACGCTGGGACACTCTGAAACAGCTGTTCGGGTGGGCGTATCAGCGACCACATTTACTTGTACATTGATATACTAGCATTCAAGGAAGATTTTGTGCAATTCAGAGTGAGGCGGCGGGGTATCCCACCAATATTGTCTAGAGCCTGTATGGGTTGCTCTTGTCTCTAGTGCGTCTCTTGGAATGACTTGAATCTTAGGTTGTCCATCTCCAAACAGCATCAAGGATGGGCGAAGAAACCATCGTCCTCGGAAAAAGGGAATATGAGAAGCAGGGGGCATTCTATACATGACTTTTATAGTACATATTTTTTGCTATGAAGCGAGTGTGAAATTGGTATGGCCAAACTTTGGGCGTGAAGGAAAATAGGTAAGGCTTTAAGTTTGAGTCTGAGAACTCTCGGAAGCGGGCTAATTCAGAAATTAAAACACAAGCTTCCGCAAGTTGGTTACGTGATGTGGAAGCGGCAATTCAGCGGCAAGCCCCGCGCCTAGTCTATATTCAAGCCTAACAATGACCAACCCATTGGCGGTCTGGATAGCGAGGACGGGCATTTCTTGGCCCTGGGGTAGGCGGGGACTATGGGCCAGTAGCTTTGAACGTCAAGTATCCCCATTGTCAACAGAGCCAACCTTACAAAGAAAGGATTACTGGGGCAGAGTCCGTGGTTGTTGGTGGGCGGGCCGGTATTTGCAAGTGAAGAGTTGCGAGGTTGTTGGATATTGATTTGAAACGAGTCCAAGAGCAGAGAGAAGGCAGGTATAGTGACTCTGTTCGACTGTTCTTAACGTTAGGATGGGTAACGTCAGGAACCTAACTGCGTCATTGGGGCCCCATAATAGGGCGTAGTTGGTAACGCCCCAGCAAATTTGACTACACCGAATCGTTGATCAGACCACCCTTAAACCCTTTTTGGCAACGTTACTGATGATCAACATCTCCCCGGAAAATTACTTATGTTGAGTTTGGCAGCCTTTTACCTTTCCGCAGCTGCCGCCCGCTTGCTGTTGACACCCCCTTAACATACAGCCGGCAACCGCAACCCCCAACCGCTCACCGTTAGGGTTAACGGTGAAGATTAGCTAAGGTAAGGTATCGGAAGATTTGAAGGCCGAGGAAAGGCCCCTTATCCCCTCGTTTTAACGTATTAATCTTACGAAGGAGGGTACGAAAGTTACTGTGTCTTTTTCCCCTTCTTTTTTATAGCTACGAGCCGACTTCCCAATAAGAAACACCATATGCGACCCGCACTCCTATATCCGGATAATTCCAATAGGTCCAAATGGTGCATGTGCACTCTGTCTCTTAAACCTTCCCAGTTTAAATGGCCCGTGCGACACACCTGGCAATGCCCAGCTTTTACCCTGACGTAACCTAACTAACTTGACCTGGCTAACCTTGCTATAAACAGCCTTACCCCAGACCGGGGAAAGGGGGGAAGTCCCATCGCAGAACGTATGACGGCTTGCAAGGCCCGCCCTAGCAGGCCGAACGAGCCGTCATGCGCAAAGGAGGGATTGTAGTTAACCTGGACAATCGACTTGGACCATCAACGTGGCTAGCCGTCCACCTGGAATTTGCGCTTTAAAACGAGGGCATATATTGTCATTGACGCAGCGCGTGGTAGAATTTATCCAAATATTTAGCTTTAATATATAAATAAGGCTGAAAATGATTAGCCATAGGGTTGCCAGAAAAAAGGGTTAGGGGTGGCACATGCCAAAGAAGAAATTGAAGGCTATATTGATAGCTCTGACTCTAAGGAGGGAAGATCTTCCCAAGCCACTAAAGCTGATCGAAGCCCTTTTTATAGCCCCTTGTGGAGCTCACCAGGGGTGTCTGATTGGAGCCTTTTAGACCCCCATTTTTCCCATGACAGCACAATTAACGATTAGAGGGCTCAAACCAACTGAGGCGGTAGGTAGACCTGGATATACAGTAGAATACTCTCGCTTAACGTAAGGAGCTTGCGAACAGGGTGGGACGAGGGTGTGTTGAGCCGAAAATCTCTTTCCCCAGAGAAGCACATCCGTATTTGGATCCTGGCATGTCCTAAATAGGAAAGAATGGAAGCGCATTATGCGGCCCCGTGCAGTACACATGGGACCCGTCTCCTAAACCCCTGCCAATTTGTATGGCTCGTGCGAGACTTGGCAATGCCTTAAATTGAGGGCTATTGTGCTGCGACGCCCTCGCAAGCCAAGGCGCAGGTCACGCGCGATCGAATGCGCCAGCACTTGGGAGCAAGCGGAGTGCGCCGAAGGCGGCGAGCAGCATCTCGTCTTTGTTTTGTTTTTACCATGCTTCTTATTCAGCGGGCCCGAATACTTTGCCACTTCAACCACTGATCGTATGGCATAGCACACGCTGTTTTAATTAAGAAATCTCATAAAGGACTTCCCATCTAAATTGGTCCCGTCCATAGAGTCATATACCGGTTTCTGGATATACAAATGTGGTGATTTTAGCATGTGGTAGAACGTGTAAATAGAAGCCTTCCAGGGCCCAATTTCAGGGGATGGTACAAATAATCAGCAAGGATTTTACTGTCCGTATATATTTTACGATTGGCCGTAAGAGTTCACCCGCCACTGTTCAAGGAACTTAACCTGGGCATAAACTAAGAATGGTAACTACTATTTCCAACTACTACGTTTAATTTGTAGTAATACTCTGCTAGGTATATAAATTCCTTTTAAGAACCAGAACGATGTAACTTCTGAATGTTGTTGATATTCTATAATTATGAACGTGTGTTATAGCGTCGGGGTTTGGGGGGAGCCCTTTGACTTAGCGTGAGAAAATTGTTGTACTCACTTCTTATAGCCCTTTGTCGGATGGGTATGATAGGGAAGAAGCCATCTTAGCCGAGAAGGTTCGGAGACAAATACATTCAACTTCTATTATATAGTATTCGCTACATTCAAGAGGCTTATTATCAACACCCTTCCCTCTGAGAACACTCAAGTGCTCCCAGTTTCTGGCAAGTGTCGGTATATCAAGAACGGCCGTTGCTCCATCACTTCCTAGGGGCCCAGCACTCTGCTACTATATCGGCCAAGCGTTCGAAATGTCGATGTATTTACCGATAGTAGCTCGGATTTCTTTGCCTAAGCTAGACTACACTAAGCGAGTCCTAGATTTTCTATGGTCTAGCTACTATGAGTTGTGCCGTCCAGTGGTACAGCAAGGGGCTTCAATTACTGCTCTGCTCCTCTCTATTTACGGCCCTGAAGGAATTGAGCAAGGAGCTGTGTTATAACTAGAAATGAAGAGAAAACTTGTGGTGTCCCTGCTAGTCATCTATCATCAGTAGAGCAGGCAAAGGAGGAGAAGCATGGATGATCACCCTTGCGAGTATCGTCCAAGATAATCGATAGCCGAATAACCGAGCAACGAGCGTCTCCGCAGCCGCGGTAGAGTCGCGGTCAGACGTGAAGCTGCCGTAGGTGGTGGCCATCACGTCTGCGGCGACGGGACGGCGCACGGACCGGACCAACCTGCGGTGCATGTAAGTCGTCGTACCAGCGCTTGTACTTGGAGGCAGGGCGACCACGCTCAAGGGGGCGTGGAGCTGCAACCCGGTTATGACGGCGGCACCGAGACCCGGCCACGCCAGTGGCCACGTGCTTGCACGCCAACGACTACAAGTTTGACTTCCGCGAGAATAGTGTCCTTGATACATGTATCAAGCGCCCCCTTTCCGCACTACTGGCCGCGGAGACGGGTATCCGCAGTGCCGGTTTGCTGCTAGTAATATTTATTGTGCGGGCGCCCCCATTTTCCCCTTCCATGAAGGGGGTATGTATAATCTAACGAGGCTATTTTTCACAGGGCGATGAGAACCAATAAAATGTGACGCACTATTAAATGAACTGAAAAGGCCGGTTTTGTTGTTATAGTTAAGAATTGTGTTATTATAATGTGCTTAAGTAACACACCTAGGTAGCGCTTTATCAACGCGGTTCGGGGTTTTAACTTAGGTTAAAGTTTAGGTCCAGAGGGACCGTTATTATGCCGACATTTTTCCTTTTTCAAAAATAAAAATAACAATAATACATATACATATGCGTGTGTGTATATAACGACGCGTTAGTAATTGGAAAAAACTACCCGATTAGTCTACGATTAAGCCAAGTTAAGAATGTGAATTGATGGCCTAGCTAATGCAGACAAGATATTCGCCATACAATGCCCTCCACTACGTGAAACTCTCGCCCAGAATAAGCCATGCATAAAGAAGTGAAGTTCACCGCGCAGAGACGGGCTGTCACCACCCGGACGCCTGAGCAGCTCATTATGCCCATGAAAATTGCAAGCCCCACTAGCAAGAGCCCAAAGGGATATTGGGCCTGTGAAAGTGGCCGTTAAAGAAAATAAAAAAACAGTCAACAATAAGGGCCCCGTATGTGAAGATTTACACTCCGCTAATCCCGTCATCTTTTTTAGTCGTAAAACCCCCATTGAGCTTTCGGCTTGTACCAACGCTATTGTGTTATAGGTGGCGGAAAATCGCCAGAAGTATGACGCCGATGCCACCGTCCGAACCCTTAAGGTAAATCCTACAAAACACGAAAACGAGAACTCCAAAGACTATTATGCTGCCGCATAAGGCGCCAAAATGCAGCAAGAAGGCACCAATCCTGGGGAGAACCGCCTTCCTGGTCGGTAGGACTAATTGGGCGGAGAGTATGCACACAAGCGCTGCGACTGCAGGCGAATGGGACGGGAGTGTAGAGCCGATGTCCATTGTGAAGTGAGTGTTGACGTATATGGGCCGTGTGTCTGCGTGTGTAATGTAATATGTTGTATGCTCCGTTGATGTCTACTTTTTGGGTCGAGTGTCTGGTAATAACGCGATATGCAATATACTCCTCCACAAGTAAACAGCTGTGTGGTTATATACAGTAAAACCCTTGTTTTATTGTATGCGGAGCCTCTTTTATGGGGTGATATGTGTTTAGCGCGAACTTTCCACAAATATTGTCACATTGATTGAAACATTCTCCCATATGTTTACTATGGTCATACGATATAATCCAATATAGCATTACTTCTCAGTTGATTATGTCATACTAGATCAACCCTATTTGCCGTATTCGACCCCCGACAGGGCCAATTACTTAACGATCCGCCCACATATACGCCCTATATCGGTTGTATTTATAGGTGCAGGCCTATTAAGTTTCCGCATGCAATAAAACAAGGGTTTTACTATAATGAATGGAGGCCGCAATATGACTCAATGCCATAATGCTGTTAAAGCCTATATATCACATGAATAATGGAACATCAACTTCACTTACGGGGTTGTAGCGCGCCTTTTTCAAAATTATGGCCCAAGCCTTCGGATCGGATGTTGAACCACTGACCGGCCATGTCATGGTAGGTGCCGCCCACCTACGTAACAGGTCACGTATATTTTAGATCACCACAACTTACGCGGCCCTCCCTCTCTAGCAAGAACAACATTTATCCCCTGGACTATCTTTTGCCGCGAATATAGGGGTCACTTGATCACCAATTCGATGAAAGCTTCAGTAACTCATGTTAGCAGAGACGTTTTTCATCCCATGTCTCTTTATAAACCGGGCTACTGCTAACAACGGTTATCTGGACTCCCAACTGCTTCGTAGGAGGTCTCTGGACCTAGATTACACTGTCCGCCTAAAAAAAAAAAGCGATAACATCACTGTGACCTATTACCAAGTCCTCCTATTCCATGGTATTCGTAATGATGGAGACTTTTCCAACGGAGTTGTTGAACTTAGGGCTTAGCAGCTGAACAACAGCTGAGCCTTGGCTTTGGTAGATCAGCCACTTTTGCAAGTGCTTGAGTGTGTGATGTCAGGGCCTCATAGGAGTCTTATCAGATAACTTGAACCAATGTCCAAAGTCGAAGGTAAATATATAGCGAGACGGGAAATAAACATATGGTTGGAACCAAGTCAGTGAGTCAAAGTCGCTGGCGTTATTGCCAAGATAGGATTCGCATCTTGTTATAAGACTGTAGACTCGCTGTTCTACTCCAAAAGGTGGGCTCTCGAACCGTTGCTGGTTCGAGTTTATTTGGCTATATATGTCGTATTCCTACACCGGCGAGACGGGATCTGAATACTTGAATCACCTATGGCTGTCGCCACCATAGCCCCCAGACTGAAAGTCATGCAATTGGATGCATCCGCTGCCTCAAGATCCCCATTACAAGACCACGTGAAAGCATCAAGATGGAAAACTGATTTATACTTCCGGTGCTCGACGAGTGGCATAAATGTTGGGGTGGCATAAGGGTTACGATATTAGGTAGATCGCCCGTCCCATGGGTCAGTCCAACTTTCGATCTTTTAGCAAGTTAATGCCAGGGGGAATTCCGTGATGATCATGTCTCTGCTATTCTGCTGCTGGTTAAGTCCCACTCAATGTGGTATAATTGCATATTGTTGCACTAAGCCTAGAACGAGACTTCTCGGAAACATCGTTATGCGATCAACGGAGCTAATCCCCTAAATGACTAGCGAAGATTCCCATCCATTAGGCACACGATGCCAGAGACACGAAGCTAGTGCCAGACGGCTGCCCGGCTCAAGGAGACGACAACAACATTTCCTTCCTCTTCAAACTGTAATAACTCGCCATGTACGGGGAGTCTGAGCGCGTGAGCACAAGCTTGCCTTATTATAACCTCGGCACCTACCAAAGAGCAATAAATTCCCCGAGCGAAGAAGCGCAGGTGTGGTGCACCCGCGGTCTCATATGGAGCTACGCTTTTAACCACGAGGAGAGCGAGAAGTGCTTCAAGAGGGCGCTCGCCTTCGACGGCGATTGCGCCTTCGCACACTGGGGAGTCGCGTACGCGCTGGGGCCAAACTACAACCTCCCGTGGGACTCGATGGATAAGATTGAAGACACGGTCCGCCGAGGCCGGCGCGCCATCGAGGAGGCGAAGGCGGTTGTGCACAGCGCTCTGCCCGTGGAGAGAGCGATAGTCGAGGCGCTCGAGCATCGCTTCCCGGCTAAGAATTTCGATGAGGACAAGGCCATCTGCAATCAACAATATGCCGATGCCATGGAGAAGGTCTACGAGGAGCATCCGGACGACCTGGACGTCGCCGTTCTTTATGCCGACGCGCTGATGAATCTAACCCCATGGAGGCTATGGGATCTGCCGTCTGGGAAGCCCGCATCGGATGCCCGGACACTGGATGCTAAGGCTGTTCTCGATCGCGCCATGGCACAGCACGGCGGAATGCAACATCCGGGATTGCTTCACCTCTATATACACCTTATGGAGATGTCGCCTACGCCCGAGGCGGCGCTCGATGCAGCCAATCGTCTCCGGGACATCGTCCCCGACTCTGGGCGTATGTGTGCTTTTGTTAATATTGTTTCGTCCATTGTCTTAGGTCGTGGGCACATCTGTCGCTGAACCTCTCCCTTCGAACGAAGACTCCCTGAGCTCAGTCCCCACTCTTTTCTCTCGCTTCCCTCGTCTTCCCTCCATCCTAAGTGCGTGATTCTAACCCCGAGCGTCGCCAGATCTCAATCACATGCCTAGTCACATCGATGTGTTAATTGGCGACTACCAAAATGGCATTGATTGGAACCAGGAAGCTATCGTCGCCGACGAAAAATTCCTTGCACGTGAGGGAGCGCTCAAGTTCTACACTCTTTATCGTATGCATGATTACCATTTTCGCATCTATTGTGCGATGTTCGCGGGGCAATCGAAACCTGCTCTCGAAAGCGCGACGAGGATTCTTGAAGCCGTCCCTGAAAGCCTATTGCGGCTGGAATCCCCGCCAATGGCCGATTGGATCGAAAGTTTCATAAGCATGCGTGTCCACGTCTTAATCAGATTCGGTCGGTGGCAGGATCTTATTGGTTTGCCTCTTCCCGAAGACGCCGTTCTCTACTGCGTGACTATTGCTATGACGCATTACGGCAAGGGAATGGCCTATGCGGCAACAGGCAAGATATCAGAAGCCGAGAAAGAGCGCGAGGCATTCCAGGAGTCTTCTAAGCTGGTTCCGACCTCTCGGACGTTATTCAACAACACTTGTGTAGATATCCTGCGGGTGGCGGAAGCGATGTTGGACGGCGAACTCGAATATCGGAAGGGACTGCACGAAACAGCCTTTGCCCATCTAAGGGAGGCGATGAACCGGAGCCGGAATCTGCCCTACGACGAGCCTTGGGGTTTTATGCAACCGCCTTGCCATGCGCTGGGGGCGTTGCTGATGGAACAGGGCCATTTCGGCCAGGCAATCACACTATATGAAGACGATCTTGGGGTTAGCGACTCGCTGCCGCGGGCGCTAAGACATCCGAAGAACGTGTGGGCGTTGCATGGCTATCATGAGTGTTTGCTCCGGCTCGGTCGCACAGAGGAAGCCGAGGTCATCAAGCCGCAGCTTGACTTGGCAGTCGCAGGAGCCGATACACCCGTCCGATCATCCTGTTTCTGTCGGTCAGTCGGCTCCTAATTCTGATGACGTGATGTTTGAATGCTTTGTTCAAAACCTCATGACTGGGCGAACTAATAAAGAGGTGTTCTGGGCAGCCGCAAACTAATCCCAAAATGGGCATCTGGCGTAATAGTCTTTGGGGATCAGTGGGGGCCAACGGCTGAGATCGCCCTATTATTAGTACTCCGGTACCTACCTAATGTGCCGATAGCCGCCATGGGCCATGAGACGTGGTAAATTTGGCGCCCCTTGGGTAAGGAAGTACCACAGTACCGGAGCCTGCCAAGGTAACTGTACTACGTATATGTCATTGGCAGAGAGACCTCGGAGTTTCAAGTGTCAGCCTTGCGACGACTGTTCAAAATCAAACCCGCTTACGCGGATTCCGATTGGACCCCTGGGAAGCACGTCATGTATCCAGGCATCCAATTTCTGGGGGCCGACTGCCATGTATGCAGTGCACTTAGAAAGGGTGCCACCAGCTTTGCGGGTGCTTGGAATGGAAAACCACATATCTGTCTCAGACGGAAGGCGCAGCCGACATGCTGTTTCCCTTATTCCATTTCGTGTGAGAGCCCGTAATAAGACACGCTGGGCCATCTTAAAAATCTGAATTGGGCCCCCTTGACTTGTAACATCATGACAACAAAACAGAACCTATTCCTTCGTCGGGGCAGTCCCCTTCCTCTCACTCTACGCATCTACCACAGTCGTGATGGCTAGCCTTTTTCGACGGTTCTTCTCCCCGAGGGATGCTGGCCAGGCATACGAGTCGCTTCCGCTGACAAACGACGGTGTTCCAGCGACCGAAGAATTCAAAGCACAGGCCTCCCCCTTGTCGCCGGGCTTCCGATGGCTAGACACGGCGAGACCGAGCGTCCGGTGGTTCTGGGCACTCGTCCCCTTTTGCATTGCTCGGCCTCTCCGGAAGACAGACCGGACCCTACCGAAGACGACGTCTACCACTTACCTAAACGGCATCCGGGGGCTGGCTTGCTGGATCGTCCTGAACCACCATATGACAATGGATTACTATAGATCATGGATCTTCAAAGCCTACGGAGCCGAAGACCCGGACGAGAACCAATATTTCTTCCAACTGCCCATCGTTCGAGTTGTGCACACGGGAAAGGGCATGGTATGCCTCTTCTTCGCCCTGTCGGGTTTCGTCCTGGGTTATTCTTCCCTGCGTAAGATCAACAGCCACCATCCGGAGAAGGTGGCGGATGATCTGCTTACGGGGCTCTGCTCCGCCTTACTACGCCGTGGCATCCGGCTATTCACTCCCATGTTTGTTCTTGCATTCATTACCTCCATCCTAACTTATTACATGCCTTGGGGCGACATGGACCACGATGCCCCCTCTCTCATGGCCCAGTTGCACAAGTTCTACCTCTCCTGCGTTGCCGTCATGAATCCCTACGGCTGGGAGTCGCACAAGATGCCAATGCACTTCCCCCACGCGTGGACGCTGGCACTGGAATACCGCCTCTCGCTGGCCTTATTCCTCGTGCTGATCGCTACCTGTAGGCTCGCCACGATTCCCCGCAAGTTGGTGATATCCAGCGTCGCCATCTGGTCCGTCTATTGCGATCGTCGATGGGACGTCATGGGCTTCATGGGAGGACTCCTGGTCGCGGAGCTGCGCTTCGCTCCCCTGTCCAACGACTTTGCGCGCTTGATCAGGCGGCCCGATTTTAAACCTAACAGATGGCTTGGCTTCGTAGCTGGATTCGTGGCCGTCGTGCTCGGGCTCCTATTTTGCAGCTGGCCTGAGAACGCCGAGTCTATGAAGATCCAGCCGTACCATTTCTTCTGGAAGCTAGCACCAAAGTCTTGGCAGGGCACGACGGAGACGGAGCTCAGCACCGCCTTTACTTGGTGAGCAAACTCCGCTTTCTCTTCTACCCTATCTGGGAGTTGAAATCTATGGAGGGCGTTTATCTTCTTCTGAAGCAATACTGACTCTAGCTATCTCGTAGGTACTTCGGCAGCATAGGCTCTATCATCTTTCTATGGGGCTTGGAGCGGCTTCCTCTACTCCAACGAGTACTCTCGTGCGCCCCGCTACGATATCTCGGCGAGATCAGCTATGCCTTCTACCTAGTGCACTGGATAGTACGGCAGTACGTGGGCTACCCCCTATTTCGTCATCTGACCAAAGCACAAGAGTGGCCGAAGACGCCAAGCTTCGTGGTCGCCTACGTCCCTACCCTAGTCCTTACGGTTCTGCTCGGGGACTATTTCTGGAGGGCGGTCGACGAGAAATGTGTCAAGTTGGCCCGGTTCCTCGTGACGGATATTCTTGGCGTGGGGGGGAAGCCGAAGAGCGACAAACGCCCGGAGATGGTCATCTCGGCACCGCCACAGCAGCCTGTGGAGAGGAGCCCCGCCGTGCGGATGGAGGAAATGCAGGCCGAGGAGGCGGTCCCTGTCCTTCGGCTGGATTAGGTCTTGTCGCAACAGACAGTATCGTAGAAGCGGTCCCTTCATTCCTATCCATGATGGGGAGGTTCTATATAATTAGCTCAGACCTCAATATGTGCTTTAGCGGCTTAATATGTAGGCGAACTTAATCGACGCACACAATAAGTGCTTCGTTGCGCCACCGTGCTGTTGAAGGAGCCACGGAACATTAACATCATGAACGCCTTTATTGAGGTAAAATAAACCATATTCCACAAACTTCACAGTACCAGAACCGGACGCCCGTACACTTAATCGCACGGATACCCAGAACCCCGCCCGCCAGCCTCGTGCTTTCTCACTCCTCAACAAAGGGCGCCTCGACACGGTCCACGATGCCCGTGCAGTGGTTGCTGCCGCCACACTGGTAGCGCCAGGAATCGGGGAAGTTCTCTCGGTTGATCCGCGGCGTGACGCCAACGCGCACCTGCCCCACCCTGTAATCCTGGGGCTCCTCGGAGCTGGAGCCCGAGCCCGAGCCGCCCTCAACGAACCGCACCGCCAGGCTGTAGTCCTCGATCCCCCGGAAGCTATCGAGCCAGAAGCTGAAGCGCGAGTCGGCGCACGCCGCTGGGTGACCCGCGTCGAGCGGGCGCTTCGGCTTCGCGGGTTCCTCGTTGCTCTTTGCGCAGGGGCCGTGTTCGCCTTTGCACTGCGTCGTCGTGTTCGATAGGGGATCTGTTACGTCGACTGCGGGTCCGCTTCTGCGTTAGATGGATATCATTTGCGGTGCATGACACGGTAGTTTTTTTCTTTGGGTTCGCGGTTGCTTTTCAGCGCTTCCACTCACAGGAGATGCCGCAGTACTGGTAGCTAGGTGGCCGCTCGGCCGGCTTTACCGAATAGGCCCGCCGGATCTCGAATGCCAGGGCCGCTGCTGCGTCTTGGCGCGGGACGCCGGCGGCGATTGCCGCGCTGTGGGCCGCGACAAGGAGGGAGGCAGCGGCTATGCAGACGGAGAACAACATCGTGATAAAACGTGTGTTGGATGTTTTGGGGGGTTAATTGTTGATAATCCGGAAGACAGGATATCTTCGGGAGGGGTTCGTCTCACCGCTTAAATAGTTTGCATCCCCTTGAATTAATAATCACGGGTTGCAGATTCTGGGAACTCCTATCACGCTTCGGGGGGGATTATACGTGTAGCCTGTAGGTCTCTGCCGTTGCATCAATCACACCCTGCCGGGCAGGAATACGAGCTGCACGCCGCCCGCACCGGCGCCAAGGCGGCACGTTAGTGACGCCCTTCCCCACCGAAAGATGCAGCCTCCTGCACTTCTCACTCCGAGTAGCAAACGCGAAGGGGCCCGAGGGCCCAGTGGGGTCCGTGTTGAGGCGCATATAAGCTGAAGTTTGCCCTGCCATTTCTTTTCTCTTCCTTGGGATTCAGCCACACAGACGTTGCACTCGGCCGCGTTCCTGTCCAACCACTTTTGCTTTTCTTTCCCGGGTCGCACGATTGGAATCCTTTTAATCATGTGCTATACATTGCTTGCTGTAAAATCTCGGCATCCATTGATAGCACAGTTGTTTCTCCGCAGAGCGTTTATATCATTAAGTACGGTGCCAACTGAGGGCCGAGATTGCATTCGTCTTATACCTATGGATAAAAGCACCGTGGATAAAAGTGCCAGCGTTACATTCTTCATATTTATCCGCCGTAATAATGTGACGGCTAGGGGTTTAACCAACTATTAAACCTAAGTCGTAGGGGTTTATGTTGGCAGGAATATCGTGGGAATCTGAACAATAAGATAACATAATTACGTTTCGTAATATTAACAATATCTCATTGTTATGGCTTAGCAGCCTTGGCTTTTCCAAACGGTCGGGGAGCTTAGGAGCTTAGGCCCCCGACCATACCAAGAGGGTCACGTGACTGGCTCAAAGAGACTCAATGTACTTGATTGGTGTTATAAGGACTTGGCGCCTTGAGCCAGTTGAGCCAGGAGATGGGCTTAAGGGGGCTCAAGGGTACTTAAGGGGGACAACTTACCAAAGGATGTTTTGAGCCAGTTTGAGTAGCTTGAGCCAAGATAAGGATATATATGCTTATTATTTCCATAGCCTGGATAGCTTTAGCTTGTAATATTTATTAATACTAATCGTTTGTGATTAACAATTCGTTACCTAAAACGCCCTTGGTATTACGAAAAGTGATACGTTATTGTATTTATTGTTCAAAATCCTACGATACTTTTGCTAACATAAACCCGTCGACTTAGGTTTAATAATTGGTTAAATCGCATAGCCGTTATACGTTGTAAGCTTTTGTTCAGTAGTACCGTCAGACTCTGAGCAATATCGCCGACATTATGTTTACCAGTAAGCAGCCCGAATAGCCCATTTACCAGGTCCTTAAGGACCCTGATACTAGAATGGAATCCGAGGAAGAAAAGGAGCAGCCTCGCCTTTTTCGAAAGGAAGTTCTTCGACGCCTGGATGCTATGAACGAACGTATTATCCAGCTTAAATAAGACAAAAATGACCTTATTACGTTTCTCCAAGCTGCCCATGAGAAGCTTAAGGAAAAGGGAAAGGTTCCCGAGATTGGAAAACCCTTTCGGTCGAGCCAGGTTATTCAGCTGAACTTTACCAAGGAACTAGGAGAGGTCCTTAAACCCCTTAAGCCAAAATCCTTTGATGGAACTTCGACCAAATTATAATTATTCTTAACCCAATGCCGAACGTACTTCGGGTATTTTCCCATTCGATTTACTACGCTTATTGTACGAGTTAAGTTCGCGGTTGGACGATTTACCGGAAACGCGGCCATTTAGTTTAAGCCGGCTATAAGAGAATACGTCACCTTGCCAGTCGAAAAACGCAACCCGGAAATGGTACGGGTATATAACGATTACGAACAGTTCGAATAAGCGTTAACAAAGGCTTTCGGAGTAATAAACGAGAAGATAAAGGCCGAGATGCAGATTTAACAGCTACGACAAAAAAGATCGGCATCCAAGTACGGCAGCGTACTGGTTTAATTAGTATTTAAGTTAAACTGGGGACAAGAAGCATTAATGGCCAAATTTTTCGATGGCCTAAAAAAGGAAGTACAGAAGGAGCTTTTTAAGCTTAACCGGCCTAATTATCTGTCGGATTACATCGCTATGGCAGTTAAAATTGATAACCGGCAATATGCCTGGCGTATTAAAGGAACTAAAGGAAAAAACGATAGCAGATCCCGATATACGGCCAATACCAGCGCTTTTCGGCGTAACAATATTTCCTATGGCACTGAACCAGGCCTTATGGAGCTAGGAGCCACCCATAAGAAGGATTGGAGCCAGATTAAATGCTATAATTGCGGAAAAAAAGGACATAAGGCTTATAAGTGCTTTTTACCTAAGAAGTTACGACGGAATAACTGGAAGCCTGTACCCGAAGGACAACCCAAGGAAAATCAAAAAAACGAGAAATTTATTAACATGATTCGGCCTAAGTACATGCCAGGCTTACCGTAGCAAAAAATTCAATAAGGAATGTAAGAAGCCAGGAATCTGGCTTAGCAAGCAATTAAGGAATAACGGAGTGTTTTTAAAGAATGGTTAGAGGAATACCAGGGCTGGACAAAGAAGGTTTATCCCGGAACCCCTAATCGATACGGCAGGATACATGTTATTTATTGCAAAAGACAAAACTGCCCTGCTTACGAGGAATGGAAACAGTATATTTATAGCAGGATTACCCGTATGTATTATGAAGGATTTGATTTCCCAAATAGAACGGGAGATAATAAGAACGACGAATAATGGTACCGACATTTTCGATTTATAGCCCCTGAAAATAATTTTCTTCAGCTGGCGGCAACAGAAAGCTGGCCTAAGGGAAAATGGTGTCCGCAGGAAGACCCTTTTTGTTATTATAAGTAGTACGACCACCAAACGGAAAAGGAGTTAATCCAGTATACCGTGGAAAAACATTGCCAGAAAGTTATTACGGATCTTTATTTCCAGTTGGCATTTACCATAGATCTTGATAAACGACAAGTTTTAAAGGAAGAAATCCAACGATTTACACGAGACCTTTAATGGGAAGGCGACGAGGCTTAATGGGAAGCCATACGCCATATTGAGGAACAGTTTACCTAGTGGGGAAAGGAATTACAACAGAATTAAGAGCAGTTAATACGGTTCGAAAGAACAGTACGCCGATAAGAACGACAGATGCAGCAGCTTAACGCGCTGTACAAAGAATCATAGATAAGGCTTGATAAATTCGAATAGGAGTTAAAAGAAGAAGATCGCCTATAAAAGAGCTGCAGGACGACGAAACCCAGAGAAGTTAAGAGATACTCCTAAAAAGGGCTTTAAACGCGACGATAGGAGCCGTTAATAACCTTATTACCCTGGATATACGAATCGGAACGTACTGGTATACCGCAATGGTGGATTGCGGAGCTATGTACGGGAACTATATCGTACTGGACGTGGTTAACGAACTTAGATTACTATGGAGATATAAGTTAAAACCTTATATAGCGACGAACGCTGAAGGTTAGGATTTCGCCTATGATAACGGAAAGATTTTACGCGAAATTAATTACTTCGAGATCTTTGTTTAAGGATAATACCAGATAGTTGATTTCGACGTCATTCCGTTTGGGAATTACGACATAATCTTAGGATTATTATGGATACGTTAGTACGGAGTTTTAATTAACGGAAAAACTGGCCAGGTAAAATTCTTTTTACCTTTTATTAACAAACAGAAAGAAGAAATAAGATCTTAATATTCGATCGGAAATGGCGACGAATGCAGGTATAAGGATACGATAGATACTTTACTACCCAAAAGGATAAAACATAAGAAAAAAAATGGGCATTAAAGAAGAATACGACGTATCGTTACCACTATTAAAGCAAAGTTACGGCAATTAAATAACGATTTAAAATAATAATCCCAAGAGTTAGAAGATCTGATTAATATGTTACCACAATATTATAGATATAAGTAGCTTTTCAAAAAGGAACTGGATACGAAATTATCAGAATATAGCGAATGGGATTACGAAATTATCCTTAAAAAGGGTTCTTTAACGAAGTTTTACCTTATTTATAACTTTAGCGGAAACGAATTGTATGCTTTCCGGGAATACCTGGAAGATCGGTTATAAAAGGGATGGATTTAACCTTCGAAGTTACCAGTAAGGTACCCGATATTTTTCGTACCTAAAAAGAATAGCAAGTTACGACTTGTGGTTGACTATCGACAACTAAACGACATTATTATTAAAAATCGAATACCATTACCCCTAATTACAGAAATAAAAAACCGATTTTATAGAGCCAAATGGTTCATAGTATTCGATCTTAGAAATGGATATAACCTTATTAGAATTAAGAAAGGATACGAATAGAAAATAACCTTTAGAACGAAATACGGATTATTTAAGTATTTAGTTATGCCAATAGGACTTACGAACGCATTAGCAACTTTCCAACGGATGATGAATTATGTGCTACGGGAATACCTCGATACTTTTGTTATGTATTATTTCGATAATATTCTCATTTTTTCAGAAACGGAAAAAGCATACGTAGGATATGTTTACAAAGTTCTTTAAGCTTTACAGAACGCAAAGCTGTTAATTAACGTAAAAAAAAGCCAGTTTTACAAGCAAAAAATGGAATATCTGGGATATATTATTACCTTAGGACATATTAGGATGGACCTAAAGAAAATCGCTGTAATTACGGAATAGCAGACGTCAATAACGGTTAAGGAGATACAGGCATTTTTCGGATTCGCTAATTATTACAAAAAGTTTATTCGAAACTTTAGCAGAATTGCTATACCCCTAACCAACCTTACTAAGAAAGAAAAAGAATTTAAATGGACGCCCGAAACGGAAAAAACGTTTTAAGAAATTAAGAATGCAATTATTAGCGAGTTAATACTAATTATGTACGATTTAAGTCGCCCCGTCGAATTAGAAACCGATATTTCGGATTACGCGTTGGGCGTAGTGATTGGATAGCGAAATGATTAAGGCAAATTATACCCTATCGCATTTTTCTTATATAAGTTGAAAGGAGCCGAGCTTAATTACGGCATTCCAGACAAGGAATTTATGGCCATTATTATGGCATTCCGCGAATTCAGGCACTTCCTGAAAGGAAGTTTATACCAGGTTAAGGTTTATACGGATTATTAAAATTTTACCCGATTTATTACGACCAAAGAACTTACAGAACGATAATTACGATACGCGGAAAAATTGGCGAACTTCGATTTCGTTATCATCCATAAAAAGGGTTTAAAGAACGGCAAAGCGGACGCCTTAAGTAGGCGACCAGATTTCGAAAAAAAGTTGGTTAAAGTTAGCTATATAATTTTCGATACCATTACAAAAGGATACCTATGTTTACGATAAATTGTAACAATTCGGGTGGTACCTTTTGATATATATCAGAAAATTTAGCAATATAACGACAACTTACCGGAAAACCAAAGAATAAATAAAGTACAAATGCCAAAGGAATATCAGGAAAGCTTAGTACGAAATATATACGAACATTAATTACATAAACATCCAGGGATCCATAAAACCTTAGAACGATTTTAACGTATATATTTTTTTCCTAAGATGAAAATAGTGGTTCAGAAAGTACGACGGCAGTATAACCTTTATAACAAAGCTAAGGTACAACGATACAAGCCCTATGGAAAGTTACAACCATTACCGGTTTTAAAGAGACCTTGGGATTTAATTATTATGGATTTTATTACTAAACTTCCCTTGTCCGAAGATCCAGCGACAAAAGTACATTATAATAGCGTTTTCGTCATCGTTAATCGATTTATGAAATTTTTTTATTTTTTACCTTATTATAAGGATACTAACGTAAAACAAATAACATACATTTTTTTCAGAAATGTTTTCAGTACATACGGATTACCAATAAAAATTATCTCGGATAAAAGATCGACATTCGCATCCAAATTTTGGCAAGGCCTTATAGCATAGATCGGCCTAAACCATAAGCTGTCCAACGCATTTAGACCTTAGGTGGATGGACAGACAAAGCGGTTAAACCAGACGTTAAAAGCTTATTTACGATACTATATCAATTACGAACAAAACGACTAAGTTAAGAAACTGCCTATTACTTAATTGGCTTACAATACTAATTATTACGAAAATATTAAGATAATACCATTTAACGTAAATTTCGGTTTTATTCCGGAAGTTTACAAAGAAATACGCGATAACGGTCCAGTTAATATTAAAGCAATCTTTACGTCAAAACAGCTACGACAATTGCATTAAGAAATAAAAATAAAATTGGAATTCGTACGAAATCAAATGAATAAATATTATAACGAAAAACGGTTAAAGGGACCAACCTTCGAAAAGGGGGAGATAGTTTACCTTGCCACCAAAAACATCCAGATAAAACGTCTTAGCAAAAAATTCGATTTCAAATATATCGGTCCATATAAGATTACCAAGAAAATCTCAGAAAACAATTACCGGTTAGAACTTTTACTAAAAGTTAAACTTTATCCAATCTTTTATGTTTCCTTACTCGAATTAACAGCAAATACGATCAAGGTTTATACGGCACAAGACGATATAGAAATAAAGAACGAATAAATATACAAAATGGAAAAGATTTTCGATATACGAAAACAAGACGGACTTACCCAGTACCTAATTAAATGGAAAAAGCACCCGGATTCCGAAAACACCTAGGAACCCGCCAAGAATTTTACTGGCGCCCAGCGCCTATTAAGGAGCTTTTACCAATAACGACAGGCGCGTCCCAGTTAACGGTTGACTAATCAGTAACCGGGATGTCGGGCCAATTGGCCGCGGCCTGCGCTAACGTAGCAACTGCGACGGCAGCTTCCAACTGTTCCTGTTCTTTCTCCAAACGCTCAAATTCCTTCATCGCCTCCGCACCCTGAATACCGCGACGAAATATTTTAATTCCCCGCTGGCGAAAAAGCTTCTTTTGTTTTCGCAAACGACTTAAACGGCCAAGTAACTCACTTGTATGTTACTGCAGCTCGGATAAACGCTAATAAGCCTTAAGTAGTTCTTCTTCGGCAAGACATTCCTAAAAGTCTAGCCAATCCTCTTCAGCTACCAACCGACAATGCTCGACCTCGGAAGGACCAAAAAGATCATAGGGACCCCCGTAAGCCGTACAAAAAGAACATTTCCCTGAACTATGATAAACTTTGCAAGTTTTGTTCGCAAACTTGCAGCGAAAACAAGAGACGTTCAGAGACATAATAAAACCGAGACGGTTAATGCGTTTTGAAAAAACAAGGGCGTTAGTACGCTTACGAAACCGAGATTTTTCAATACGACTAAACATATTGAATATAAAGGAGGAAAAGTTACTTACCAAGGATAACAAACGGACGAATTAATCTTTAGGGACAAAGATCCTAGAAAGGGAAAGATCGTATTATGGCTTAACAGCCTTGGTTTTTCCAAACGGTCGGGGAGCTTAGGAGCTTAGGCCCCCGACCATGCCAAAAGGGTTACGTGACTGGCTCAAAGAGACTTAATATACTTGATTGGTATTATAAGGACTTAGCGCCTTGAGCCAGTTAAGCCAAAAGATAGGCTTAAAGGGGCTTAAGGGCACTTAAGGGGGACAACTTACCAAAGGATGTTTTGAACCAGTTTGAGTAGCTTGAGCCAAGATGAAAATATATACGCTTACTATTTCCATAACCTGGATAACTTCAACTTGCAACACTTATTAATACTAATCGTTTATAATCAACAATTCGTTACCTAAAACGCCCTTGGTATTACGAGAAGTGACACGTTACTGTATCCATTACTCAGAATCCCACGATACTCCTGCTAATATAAACCCGTCGACTTAGGTTTAATAGTTGGTTAAACCGCATAGCCGTCATACTTATATAACAAATTAAAATTGCAATATTGCTGCTATCTAAATTATGGAAATAACGAGCGCATATATTCTAATTGCGGTTTGTTTTATTCGTTTTAACTTAAAGTTATTTTATTGATTAAATCCCTTTAACTACCTTTAAGCCGTTTCCAAGTTTGACGAGTTTAAGCTTTTTTAAATTAATGAATTACGTTAAGACTTTTTAAGCCAGTTTCGTAACTTTTGGTCTGGGTTGGCGTTATATCTCTAAAAAGTCTAACCGTTTTTATAATAATTAAATTTATCAGATTATAATACGATGATTTTTCAGAATTATTGCCGTTAAAAATTAAATTTGCTTATTTGTTAAATTCGGTAAATAAATCTCTTTATATTTATTATGTCAGATCTTGTTAAAAATGTTACAGGAACAGGGGTTCCTGCCTCGAGAAGACCAACCTTTAAGGCCTAGCGTGGACCTGTCACGGCTAAACTCCGGATAAAGAAGCTTGGCTCTTAAGGTGATCTAGTTAATCTAAATGATTTAAGTAATCTGGTCCAGATTACATAAATCATATAGATTATGTAGATTTACGATACACTCATTTTGGGAATTGGGATATATAATAAATCGATTTTTTATGTAAATAATACCTACTTAATTTCGCTTTTTAGCTATTAATTTAAATTTTTAGTTCAAAGGTAACTATACCGTTCTCTAATTAAGGGAAAAGTTTTTAAATCTCTTTAACGAATAAACCACTAAATTATTCTTTGCCTTATTGTTACTTACAAATCAAGACCTTATTTCGGATACTGCTTATACCTCCAGGTGGATGTATAACAGATTCGTTACATTTTAATAACTTCTTAATTAATAGCCGACGAATAATTTAAGGCCTAATTGGGTATAAGCTCTCCTGAATTCAGTAAAGACGATATTACAGGACGACGTTCAGAAAATAGATAACATACTCGATCTCCGTTACTAGTTAATAAAGGATTAATAACCGGATTAAACGCTTTACCACCTATTAAAGAAATTCTTTAATTAATCGATAATATGGCCCTATTTATTACTCGATCCCAAGGAAATCTTTCTTCCTTTTAACCCCAGCAATAGCCTTTATTGGCAAAGGAAATAATTAAGGTGCAAGGAGCTGAAATAAACGAGGATAAGGAAAAATACCCGGTTGGGAAACAGAAAAAAAAGATACCAAAGCGTTTAGCTGAAAAAAGAGAATTTATTATGAAAGAACGATTAGATCTTTTGGCCCAAGAAATCAAAAGTCTGAAAAAGGAAAATATTCGGCTCGCCAAAGAAAAGAAACCGACTTTTCTATAATTCGGCTTACCCGGAGGACGGAGCCAAGGAAGTAGTTTCCAACCACCCTTATTTGAAAAGGAACGATTATAATAACAAAAAGCTTCGATCTTACTATTATTTGGCGCAAATTAATTACGAAAAGAAACTGTTCCGCCTCCCAGTTACCATAAAATACCGGACGTTAAAGGCTACAAACCAATTCTCCCTAAGCCCTATAATAAATCCACGGATATGGAAGGATTTTTGGTATAGGCCAGGCTTTACCTCAAATTTTATAAAAGCTCTTTAACGGAGGATTACCAAAAGGTAATGGCCATCTTTTAGCTACTTACCGGAAAAGTTTTCTTATAGTTCGAACCTATTATGAAGGATTACTTGTAGAATTATCCCGAAAAATCCTCGGACATAACCAATTACATTTTCAGCAAATACAAGCACTTCGAAAAAAGGATGCGAACCTTATTTGGAAATCCAGATAAAAAACAACATGCAGTTAAGCAATTCCATTTCCTCCGCCAAACCAAATCAGCGTCCGAATACATAACTGAGTTTAATCGTTTGGCAACTATTTCCAATTTGCCAAAAAACGCGTTATTTTATCCCTATTACGACGGCTTAAAACCTTAGGTTAAGAATAAACTATATATGGAACCTAAAATGGGATCCTTTATAGAATATACCGACAAGGCTATTATCGCCGATCGTCGCACTTTTGATCGGTACTTCGAAAAAAAAAGGAACCGGCAAACGAAGTAACGAAAAGAGCTTTAGTAATCGAACTAAAAAGGATAAGGGCAAGTCTTAGAAGGAAGCAAATGCCGTTTCGAAGGAGCCCAAGAAAAATAAGTCTAATGTAAAGTGTTTTAATTGTAGCAAGAAGGGATATTTTAAGAACGAGTATCGCTTTCTGTTACAGGAACCAGGGTTCCTGCCTCCAAGAAACCTACCTTTGAGGCCTAGCGCGGACCTGTCACGGCTAAACTCCGGATAGGGAAGCTTGGCTTGTTCCGTGATCTAAGTGATTTAAGTAATCTAACCAGATTACATAGATCACATAGATCCACGACATACTTACTTTGGGAGTTGGGATATATAATGAATCGGTCTCTTATGTAAATAGTACCTACTTAGTTTCGTTCCTTAGCTATTAATCTAAGCTCTCAGTTTAGAGGTAACCGTACCGTTCTCTGATTGAGGGAAAAGTCTTTAAATTTTTTTAACGAACAGATTACTGAATTATTTCTCGCCTTATTGTTACCTGTAAATCAAGACCCCATTTCGGATACTGCTCATACCTCCAGGTGGATGTATGACAGGTTCGTTACAATTTCAGCCAATTAACAAATTCTTTCGTTCTCTTTTCGGCAGCCTCCTGGTACGCCGCCAGCGCTTCTTAATGCGCGACCAAGGTGTCCTCCACCTCGCGCTATTCCTTTTGCAAACGTTCGCGTTCTTTTCTAATTTTTACTAAGGAGTTCATATTTAATACGTCGTAAGCTAAACGTTAATAACGGGTATAACAACCACAACTAGGGATATCCGCCACAAAATAATAATCAAGTTCCCCCAGGCGAATATAATTCGAACAAACAATAACTTTGGAGCCAAATTTCTCGATAAAATTCATACGGTTATTACGCGCTTCGCATTAATTTAAGCGAGGTTTTCTTTTCTCTTTTTAAATACGGCCTGTTATAATAAAGTCAGTTGGGATACCTCCAAAAACTTTTTCTAACAAAACAAAATGGCCACTTACGGTTTTTATCTTTAGAACAAAGATCCTTGGAAAAAGGAAATAATGTTATAGGAACAGGGGTTTCTGCCTCGAAAAAACCAACCTTTAAGGCCTAACGTAAACCTGTCACGGCTAAACTCCGGACAAAAAAACTTAGCTTTTAAAATGATCTAGTTAATTTAAATAATTTAAGTAATTTGGACCAAATTACATAAATCATATAAATTACGTAAATCCATAACATACTTACTTTGGAAATTAAGATATATAATAAATCGGTTTTTTATATAAATAGCACTTACTTAGTTTCGCTCTTTAGTTATTAATCTAAGCTCTTAATTCAAAGGCAATTGTACCGTTCTCTAATTAAGGGAAAAATCTTTAAATCTCTTTAACGAATAGACTACTAAATTATTCCTTACCCTATTGTTACCTGCAAATCAAGACCCCATTTCGGATACTGCTCATACCTCCAGGTGGATATATAACAGGTTCGTTACAAAAAAGCCCTGTTTTCGTAAACGTATTAATATTTTAATTATTTTAAAATATATCTAATGCTTTAAATTTATTATATTATTTGTTTTTTCGTATTTTCGTTATAAATGTTAGAGATTATTTGGGTACGCCAGGGATTCCAGTATGGCAGGTTCATGCGTTACCATATCAGTTGTGTTACGACCCAACCCAAGATCGGCCACGAAAACGGTCGGACCCACAAAAGAAAGAGTCACGTGATTTGGATCTCGATGCCAAGAGAGATCCAAATGAATCCATACAGAACCAACCGAATCCAATGGCATTGGATCTGCGACAACGTCGAGATCCAATGAAGATCCAATTAACGCATGAAGATATATACGCTCATTAGTTCCATAGTCTAGATAGCATCAGCTTGCAACACTCATCAATACCAATCGTTTGCAATAAGGCATTTCCGGTATTAAGAGACGTGACACGTTACCGTATCTATTGCTCAGATTCCCACGATACTCCTGCCAACATAAACCCGTCGACTTAAGGTTTAATAGTTGGTTAAACCGCCTAGCCGTCACAATTTTAATCTGCAACTAACAGATATCCCTAATATTATTCCTATTAATACCGGGTAAGCCTTATACGTAATAATTAAGGAAATACAAAACAAATTCCTGGAACTAAAAACGAAAAATAAACTGGGCAAAGTTTTTAATACGGAAACGGTAAAATTTTCAAAAACTTAATATATCCACGCTGTACCGGAAATCCTTTATTTTTTCCCTAATTACATAAAATCCGGCACTTACATTAATATAGCAAACGTAATTACTAATAAAGTCTTTATTAAAACCAAATATAAACCAGTTAATTGCAAACCTTTTCAGTAAGGACCTAATCCATTTACGGGCAGGAATACATGGCTCGTTTCGTTTTTGAATCCAGTAAACTTATTTCGACTATTCGACTTTAACGGATTTTCTAGGTTTGTAAAGAAAAAACCCGCAATCGAACTTTATAACCCGGGTTGTTAAGGTTATTGCGATAAGAAAAGGTATAACCGAAAACCGCGGTACAATAATTACGGGAAAAATTTACGCCTGCATTCAGGGGAGCCCTGTAACAAACCTCCGATATGCGCGAACTACAAAGGCCCTTTTCAGGCGGGTCATGACGGATGCGCAGCGGCCCCTAAAAGGACAAACGGTTAATTGATCAAGCCCAGCAGGACGGAGCTGCGAAAGATTCGCAAGGCGGAAGCCAGGAGATACAGGGCAACAAACACCCAGCAAAAAACAGCTGCCCAAGACACTGCAATACAAAAAGCGATCCCAAGGGATGCTAATAACTCTGAGCAGGAGATGCCAGACCAAAGGCCGTCCGCTAAGGGCTCTATTAATCAAAAGAAAGTAGAAAAAGTTATAATGGTTCAAAAGGAACTAATTAGGCCGGCTTTAAAGGGGGCCTTGGAAAAGAAGAATAACGGGAGGAAAAGAACTCGGAGTAAAACGATATCCGGGACTAGGCCAACTCACGTCCCCACCAATTCAAAGAGCGCGGAAGTTAAACCAACTAACACTTCAACATGCGATAAATCTGCCTTACAACGGCGAGCTCAGCCTGCAGCCCCAGCTGTAAGAGCAAACTAGGACAACCCCTTTCCTAGCTTTAACCAATACCAAGGAATAAGGAAAAGGATAGGGGAAAAAGGCGCATCAAAGGGCAGCGACCCCCTGGTAAACCAAGGGATCTTCGCATAGCCTGGTGTAATACACGTAACGCTTTATCGCCACATATTACGTTACTGCAGGTATGCTGGAATAAAAGGATTGACGTGGTCCAGGTCCAAGAGCCCTGGGCCCGTCCTGACACAAAGACACAGAACCACGCCGGCTACGAATCGTATGCTCCAGTCGATAGCTGGACAACGGAGGACGAACGGCCTCACGTAATGACGTATATAAGGAAAAATAGACGGATCAAGGCCCAGCAAAGATGGCCAATCCACTCGAGACATGCTCTGGCTAGACGTTAACAGTTACGCCCTTTTGAACGTTTATAGGGAGCCCCGTAACGACGAGGTCTTAAATTATGTTACCAACTTAACGCCGCCGAAAAACTGCCTCATTGGGGGAAACTGGAATGTCTGGCACCCGGAATTTGAGCCCGGAATTAAAGGGCGGAATAAGGGCGCCGACTTAACACGGTAGCTCCCCATCAGCAGCATAACATTTACGGGGGTGCCTGGTCAGCCCACACACAAAACAGGACACGTCATAAACCTTATCTTCTCGAACGTCCCTTTCGTAAAGATAACAGTAACAAAGGGTATGGCTACGGGATCGGATCACTTTACTTTCCTTTTTACTATCCCGGATCGAGGGCAGGAAGCGCCGGTTCAATTCCGCTACAAGGTACGGAAAGCGGACCTGGGTCGGTTCCGCGGCTTGGTTGCGGCCGGGGTAATATCGTTACCGGAAATAGCAAACGTAGAAACGGCGGAATAACTTAATATCTGCGTAAATAAGCTGAATAAGGTCTTTACGTCGACCCTGAAAGCAATAGGCAAGCCGGATAGGAAAAGAGCACATTCGACGCCCTGGTAATCAAAGGAATGTCAGGAAACGTATAATACGTATAAGACCTCCGAAAGATTTCGCCCGCCAGGTAACCAGGAGTATACCGAAAACTATCGGCACTTTCTTTCGATAATTCGTAAAGCGAAAAAACAGTACTGGAAAAATGTTATCGATAGAGTTTTTACCGACAACCAGTTATACAAGGTCGTAAGCTGGCATAAGCTAGGACCTAGCCTAAAATCCCCCCCGTTAAAAATAGGCGATAGAACGGTAGAAAACTTTATACTTAAGGCGGAAGCTTTCCGGACGGAAATACTGGAAAGGTTTTCGGACGAAAACGATCTCCAGTACGACCTCTTGGAAAGCTGGGCGCCGGACGAGGGAAAGCTGCTTTGGGATACTACGGCCATGGTGGAAAAGGTCAAAGCTTATACGATAAGGGTAAAAAATACTTCCCCTGTCGTGGAAGGCATAACGGTACGCCTTTTTAAGGAGTGCTGGAACCATATTAGGTATTACGTCCGCGGGATCTTTAAAAAGGCCTTACAGCTTCCTTATTTCCTGATTACCTGGCGTAAGGCGGAAATAACGATAATACTTAAGGTAGGGAAACGAGATTGCACCTTACCACGGTTTTGGCGGCCTATTGCTTTACTTTCCTGCCTAGGCAAGGGCCTAGAGAGATTGGTAGCCAAAAGGATGGCCTGGACTGTCCTTATAAGCGACATTTTCAGCATGCAGTATGCCGGAGCCCTGCTAAGGCGTTCCATAATGGACTTGGTAGCATTATTTGTATACGAAACGGAAAACGCACTCGCCGACGGCCGAGAGGTAATAATAGTTACGATAGATGTACAAGGTGCATTCGATGCTTTGCTAAAGCGCAGGCTACTAGAGAGGATAAGGTGCCAAGGCTCGCCGCTTAAGATTTTACAATTAACGGACTCTTTTCTTACCAACAGGACCGTCAGTGTACGTCTGGAAAAAGCAATTACAGGATACAAAAGGGTACGGTGCGGCACACCGCAGGGATCGCCCTGGTCCCCTATCCTCTACATGCTATACTTGGCAGATCTGCTTAAGCAAGACCCTAAACTACGCTTCGGCTATGCGGATGACCTATGCCTGTACCGCTCGTCACCGACACTCGAAGAGAACGCTACGCTCCTAGCGGAGGATGTGCGACGCGTCCTCCAATGGGGAGAAGACAACAAAGTCTCCTTTGCACCGGAAAAGTGCGAGATGATACACATCACCAGAAAGAAAGACAGGGGCAACCCTCCGATAGTGATTGACGGGCATTTCTCTATTCGACCAGTACAGGAAACGCAAGGAAGTGAAAGAGAACCGGCACTCAGGTGGTTAGGAGTGTGGTTCGATCGGAAACTTACCTTTAAAAGGCATGTAGCGGAGCGGGCAGCCAAAGCCATGGCGCTCGCCCAACACCTTCGAAGCCTAGCCAACACCAAATACGGCCCTCCAGCTGACAGCCTCCGTAAAGCTGTTAGAACGTGCGTAATACCTACGGCGCTATATGGGACGGAGGCGTGGTATTGCGGTCGCCGAAAACCAGACCCCAAGGCGCCGCGTCTACTGGGGAGAGAAGTCAACGCCAAAGTGGGCTGGCATGTTGACGTGATTCAGCGGATACTCACCCTAGCAGTGAAAGCGACCCTGCCGGTCTGGAGGACGACCCCTGTACCTACGATTTTCAGGGACGCGGGACTTCCTACGGCACAGATGGCGCTCGACGAGGCGCTCTGGCGCTTCTCTTACAGGCTCCAGACGGTAGACGAGGGCCATCTGCTAGCCAAGCGGACGGAGGCATCCAAGATCACCCGGGGTCGTGGAGCAGGAGGGACGCGCACACCTAGAACTAAAGTGCAAATAGCCGCCAGGCTGCTGCCGTCGATACGTAGGCCGATTCTAATACCCCTAACATATCCTCCAGGCTCCAGATGGGACCGTACCGGAGGGTTAACCAAAAGAAAAGCGGCAGAGGCCTTCGAAGACTGGTACCGCGAGCTTCCCTCGAGTGACGTAGTGGTATTCACGGATGGCTCGCAGGAAGGAAACAAGATAGGTTACGGGTTTGCAGTTTATCAAGATAGGAAACTACTGTCGACGGGGTGTGGCAAGCTCGACCCTACCTCCATTAACTTCGACGCAGAGGTGGTAGGCGCCTGGAAATGGTTACAGTACGTGATTACAGCCCTTCCGAGCCTTAGCAGGCGTCGTATTTGGGTTTGCCTGGATAATACTGGAGTGATCTGGGGCCTGCGAACAAACGCAGCGACATCTTCTTAGTGGGCGTACCTGAGATTCCACGCGGCGGCAGGGACGTATGACGTAAGGGTGAAGTGGTGCCCAGGGCACTGCAACATAATAGGGAACGAAAAAACGGATAAGCTGGCGAAAACTGGAGCGCGGCTCGAAAGCGTTGACGAGGACTGCACTCCTACGGCATACGGAGTGAAGTCGATCGCTAAAAGGGTCATACGCGAGACACGAAGCCAGTAGTGGTCACGAGTCGCAGCTAGGCTCTCGCAAAGATATAGAAGCTAGGGCTTGGAATACCATATCCGCTGCCCTAGGGAGCTGGAAACTTTAACCAGGTCAACATTACATCGCTACCTTGCCATAAGGACGGGCCATGGGGATTTCGCGTAGTATTACCGCAAATTCAGACATTGGGATGCGAAGCTGGAATGCTCTTGCGGGAGGGATAAGGACCCTAAACATCTGGTACGGTGCAGAAAGGCACAGGCTACCTTTGATCGATGGCCCCACAAGCCGGACCAACGACCTAGGCCAGGAAAAGAGTGGGAGCTGTACTTAGAGAAGTTGATAAGCAGTCCACAGGTCTTTAAGGAGTTCCTCGAGGTAACTGCATTTTACAGCAATATCTGCCCCCGCTGAGAAGCGGAACAAAAGGAGGGTGGCGTAGGGGAGAAGCGTAGGTGTAAGTGTGAGGTTGATATCGGAGTTAGGGTTCAGAGTTCCACGGAACGGAGTACGTACGGCCCGGAAAGGCCTCGGCGAGGTCTCCCCTCGGATCTATAAAATCACCAAAACGGAAGCTGAAGACTACCCTCACTTGGCCGCAGGGAGGTTGCAGCTCGGATCGCCTTCGGCAACATGTCTTCGGACTGGATTTGTTAGATGGGTATCTGTATACTGGTATATAGAGTAAAGCCTAACCTAGCACGCCCCTTATGCCCTCAGGGAGGCTCTGGAGCAACTACGGAGATAGCCGCTCCCCTTGGCGTTAAACAATAATAATAATAATAATTAGGAATGCCATGCGCCTGGGCTGCGAACCGCGCGCTACAGCCCGCCCTGATATCTTGTAGCGCGTTTTGGATATCGATTTCCGTGTAATTTCGTCCCATTGACCTTAATTCCAAGTTTTATACCAAAAAAGGTTAATTTTGATAGAGACGACGCGTTGAAGTTGGCGTGGTTATGGAATGTGGAGGTTAAATTGGTGGTCGGAGTTGTGGGGTGGTCGGAGATGTGGTGGGTCGACTTACTTTTTTTACACCTGGCAACGCCCCGCCTCCGTTCCAAACACCTCATAACACTTATTATTTATCTTTATATAACATAACAATATATCATGCCTTCAAAATGTTTTAACGGTTATTTTAATTCTTATTAACTATAGATAAAAGTTCCGAAGCCCGTTTAATTTTGCTATTTTTCTTTGCAAAGATATATATAGGTAAAGTATGAGATATGGGAGAGGGATGCAACTGCAAAAAGAAAAAGGGGGTCGGGCTAGGCGTTCTAAAAGGTTCAGGCCTACAGCGCACCCACATAGCGTTTTGCTCAACAGTAACGAAAAGAATGATTAATATCTCAACGCACACGCATCGGATCATGATGATTTTTATATGGTTTTTGTCGCTTCAATTGGGGCAATTAATCTATCGAAAATATTATAGTATTACGGTCTAGTTGTTGGTGGATATGTTTGAATATTGGTGTAGGAAGTCAGGGCGATTCTTATGGCTTCTGTTGTAACGCTACACATAACTGCGAAATCACTGCAAAAACAACGCATTTTCTGGATTACCCTATAGGATTCAAGAGAATATACATGACATTTGTTACTCCCCGTTAAACAACCTAACCAATCGTTCCCTGCCGTTTAATTTCAGTTGCAATTAACAAACGAGGCCGCTTCGAAGGCCTAATCCGAAGCTCCGTACGTAGCTCAGGGACTTCAGTTGAAGCTGCCACGATACAGTCACCCGTCCGTGAGGTTCCTGACGTTGAAGCCGATGGCTGATCGCGAGATCTTTGCTGCCGGCGAGTCGCCTTCGTTCCCGGGCGTGAAGATTGCTCTGTTTCCTCCGTTTCCTCCCAGTGAGAGCGTTTCCTCCGTTGCGATGGAGCTAAACCACCACCTTGCTTATTTGTACGGCCACCCGCAGGGCGTGACTCCCTAGCCCGGGATCTCTGTATGTTGGTGATGGCTTCGCTAAGCCTCACGATAGGGTAGGACGCCGGGCGGCCCTTTGGTATGGCTGTAGGAGGGTTACGGATGGCTAATCCGGGGTCGATCTCAACGAGGTTCCTATCCAAGTGCCAAAACCGATGGATATCCTTATTGCGTAGGCCCATGATATGAGGCTTTTCCTGCGTACGGCGGATATTGTTATATATTTCGTGATAACACGGAATCCCAAGATGCCGCCTAACGCCAATTGTCTCGCACTCGCAGGGCGGTATCTTCTCGACCTGCGGCCGCGTACGTGTAGGGATGAAGCTTAGGGCATATTTGTATTCGGCGTTGATCAGCCTTAAGCACTTGTAGGAACACTGCGTGGGCACATTATCGAGATACTCCCTGCCGATCCAGTTCTTCCGTATTTTGAGGGTATCTTCAGCCACCTGCATCTCGACGTCCTCCTGTTGGGCTTCGAGCAGCTGCTAGAGGCTGATCTGAAGCTTTAAGAAGTCCGCCTTGCCATCAAGGACGTAGCTCTTTAACGCCTTATGACTGGACTCGGTTGGCGATGTAGTCCTTACACCGAGGTTAAACTTCTCGATCGTCCACGCACAAGACCATTCATCGCGGCAGGGAACGTATGTGGATTCGAGGCATCGGATAGCCGGGTTTTGTGTATCACCGAACCTCGTCACGATGGTGTTCCAGGCGTCAGCGAATTGTGCTTCGTTTCCTGCGTAGACCATAGAGCTCCAAAGTGTGAGGAACCCTTCCTTAGTTAAGGGTATATCGTCAAGTAGTTGTTCATGAGGATACCAATCCCGGCTGAAGCGGTTGCACCGCCGAAGCAGTGAACGTTCTGTTGAATCAAAGTGGACGTTATCCCCGTCAACAGGAGGAGGTCCTTCAGGCTGTGAAAATTCGTCATCATCCGAAGTTGGTGGTTTGATCCATTTCCGGCCTACGTTAGCGATTACGTTCTTGTTGATATGGAAGATGCAAATCTGCAACTTGGCGTTTCGGAAAGGTTCTTCGTATAGCCCTTCGCAGTTGATCATCAAAATCAGTAACAATAACGTCAGGCTCAGCATCTCCGATCTTCTGACGAAGGCGTCCTATACAGGAAAGCACCCATTTGCAACTTTCGTAGGTCTCGTCACCGATCAGGGCGAAGGCACGGTTGAAAACAGAGCCCGAAGCCGTTTGGCCTGTACAGCTGAAGAAAGGCATCTTGAAGCGATTAGTCTTATAAGTGTTATCCATGCTAAGCACCTGTGGATATTTCTTCCACAGCTTTACACACCACGGCATGGCCCAGAAGAAGGCGATGGGCCTGTTGGTGGTGGGATCATCGTTCTCCCAACGGATCTTGAAGTAGTAAACCTTCGTACGGAGTCGCCTGATAAAGGCCTGCGTGGCGGTGATGCCTTTACGGATACGCTTCCGAATCTTCAGGCGTATGTTATTGATATCCTTAAGCGTTGGCCTCTCCCGGCCGCCGGTTGCTTTGCGAATAGCCCTGCGCAACTCGCGAGGGCGTGATGCATTGTCATATATGGAAGCTTCCACCTGTTGATATGAGTCTTCGCCCAACTGGCGATGTGCAGCGTGTATCTCGGAACGCTGTGATGGCCCATGGCTATGTTGAAGCGGCTGACCTTCATTATCCTTATACATACGGACGAACCACTCCCAGTTACTCCCACGGTTGCGTATCATCATCGCTTTCCACGGGCACGTCGCGGCTTCTTTGCTTTCCGTACGGCGAAGGCCCATTGATATGGTACGGGGGGGATGGCATTGATCACAGCGGAGATCAACGCGTGTAGGCAACCCATCACCGTTCTTACCCTTCGTAGGGTTGGCTGAGCCTCGTCTGACGAAGTTGAAGCTTTGGGCCTTCGCAAATACTCTCAGAACAGATTCCAAGTCATCTAACTGCTTGAAGGTCCCTAAGTGATTATCGGGGGGGTTGGGGATTGTTGTTGCCCTCGGCCGAGGCGATGAATGGGCCTCCGGCTCACTATCAGACGAAAACTCAAAGTCCTTAGACTCTGAAGACGAGTCTGAGACCGTGATAGCTTCATTGGGTGGCATGGCAGCCGTAGTTGTTGTGATATTAAGGAGTGTTGTTGTGGTGTTGATCTTAAAAGCCCTTAGCAACAACAGTGCAGCTGTTACAATGAAGGAAATTCGAGCAACTACGCGTTTCTTAGCGGGCTGAAAAGGGCGTAAGACGGGCCGTCAGAAATCTTACGGGCCGGTGGAAGGCGTAAAAAAAGTAATGTATGGCTCTCATATAAAAAACTAATGTGCGGTTAGCACATCTCTTCCTAAAATGGAATGCTGATGGTGGCATTATCGATCGGCGGGATATCGCGGTTCATTGCGAGACATCCAAGCCGTACGCGCTCTTCCTGCCGGCCACTAGCCCTACGAGCGCCACGCCTTGCGAGGGGTCTCCGTCGGACCTCGCTCTGTATAGCGCCTGCCATCCTCTTCGCGTTCCGCTGTCCCAGTCCGACGCCAAGGTCCGACTTAATGAGCTCACGATGAAACCCAGGTGGCGGCAAGATCCAGCGACTACCGCCGCCCTACGCGAGCTCCCAATAGCGTTGGCCCTTCTCCGCTGCCTGACTGGCAAGGTTCTTGACAGCCTCATCATGAGGTCGGCACCGTCACGCAGCATTGTAAGGACGCGCAAAGCGGCTGTATAGACTTACGCCCGGTCCAGCAACGCCCGCTCCGTCTTCTCGAGTTGCTCCTCTGCGCATCACCGTGTACGACCGTGGGGTCCCTCGGATTTTCAATGCCCTCAGCAGGAGGAGGAACATCGGTGGATACTCTATGCGGAATGTGATTGCTGCAATATTCGTCGATGGTGAAAGCGCCATGGGATGCAGCCATATCCAGATGGTGGAGGGGTAAGATAATGGCCATTGTAACGACACAAAGAGCGACTTATCTCGACTAAGCAGAGATCGTATTGTACTCAATTGGGAGGCGGCTTTACTAGGCTGTAACTACATGTCATTTCCTCTTCACTCTACTATGTAGAAATCATATAATTCACGCTTTGGATTCTCCTCATGACACAAACAATGCAGAACCTTGAAAGGCTGTGTCCGTTTGATTCGAGGATCACAGGGTTAAGTATTAACCTTGATCACGCTCGTTTGAATCTCAGTGGTGTTTTCATTGAAGGTAGACAAGGGTATCTATTGTGTCGGAATGGCTGGCAATAGTTGGGAAACTATCCAATCACCCATTTGATACAGTTGAACGGTACGAGGAGCTTCTTATGTTATCCTTATTGGGAAGCGGAGTGATTCAATCGTAGATAGATATATTATCTCAAAAATCATGTCAGATGTCAGCGCTTTCATCCCTGAGAGGTTGGTCTACCTCAACGCAAAACAACAGGTCTAGTAAGGATGAGATCCACATCTCTCTCGACGGCTTCGTATATTTGCTTTAGGATCCTGACTATATCCTGCAGCTCCTTATTTGACACATTATACGGCGGCGCAATTAAGACATGATCTCCCGTAATACCATCGATTGTCCCTGCGCCTGGGTATATTGATAAACTGCGCCGTAAAGCTTCGTCGACCATTTTATATGTAAAACGCATGGCCGATTCAAAAGAATTTTTCGTTATTTTATCACATACGTATTTAAGCGCCCAAAATAAACCTTTGTTTCGGATGTCGCCAACAAACTTACAATTACTAAATATGAACTTTAGCATATCCTTAAGCTACCGACCTTTGATCGCGGCCTGGGAAATTAAACCGTCCCGGCGAATAATTTTCTGCACGGTAAGCGCGGCGGCATAACTCAAACCGTAGGCTTAATAAGTATGTAAATAAATAAACGTATTACTGCCGTTTTGTAGCACGTTAATAATTTTCCTATAGGCTAGTGCACTGGCGATAGGAGCGTACCCGCCGCTTAACCCCTTGCTTAAAATTAACAGGTCCGGATATATGCCTTCGCCCTTTTGTTCGAAAGCGAAAAACGTGCCTGTACGGCCGGTACCGCATATGACCTCGTCGAGGATCAATAAGATGCCGTACCTATCGCATAGTTGCCGTACACCCTGGTAGTATCCCTTTGGTGCCATAAGACATCCGGCCGTCGCACCGCCAACAGGCTCAGATTTAACGTTATGATCGTTGCCGGATCAAGGCGTTAAAATTCGGTATCAAATTCCTAAACCAGGCGTACGGCATACGTTTCCTCTATTTCGCCCCGAGTCTGCCTACGGTAGGCATAAATGGGACTTACATAACTCACGTTACTTAAGAAAAGGGTATCTTTATATACCGCCCTTCGCGTAATATAACTCCTTACGTTTAGCGCGTTAATCGTATTTCTATAGAAGGCGCGCCTTTGCGTTACGATATATGTCCTTTATGGCTGGCTGTTTTCGACGTAATACTATCGCGCAAACTTAAGTGCAAAGTCCGTCGTCTCGCTTCCCGAACAGATAAAGAAAACCCGATACAGGCCGTAAGGATTGCCCTTAAGGAGTATGTCCGCCAGGGACTTGGCAACTTCCGTTGTAAAAGTTACCGTATGCGTATAATACAACTTGGACATTTACTCAAGAATAACGGCCTGTACTTCGGGTTTGCTGTAACCGATGGGGGTAACGGCAGTACCGGTATAGCCGTTAAAAATTTTCTGGCCAGTGGGAAAAATTAAATAAATACCCGAGGCAGAAATAACAGTAAGAGGTCGAAAAACAAAAGTGTTTTGCAGGACGTAAGTTATGTTGCGGTTAAACTGATAATTAATGCCGCTTGCCTTAATTTGCGTCACGTTTGCCAAATTGGTTAAGGAAGATAAGTTGGCAAACTGTCCTATAATAATTGTACGTGGCGTTAGGAGCGTGTTTGTTAGCTGTAGACCTTGATCAATTAACTGAATGTAATATGAAGTGGAAAATGGACAATAATAAAAAGAGAAACTTAAACTCCCAATAATGCAAGCCCCTTGAAGTTCAGCCGACTCTGGACTTTGAGACCGATTATGGCGGAACTGAACCTCCTCAGGACCCCTATGTCCTCCGACATCCGCTAATGAGGACTAAGCTCTCCATTAGAAATCGAATTACGCGAACTGGGGAAGGACGGAAACCGCGGCAACGAGGTAGCTGCGGCGCTTCCAGTCGATTTAGTAAACATTCTGAAAGTTACTGAATGCTTTGCACGAAAGAGATTCCGGCGTACAGACGTACGACCACCGTTCAGGTCATCGCCCCCTATAACCTAATTTCGGCCGGGCTCACCCGAAAATGGTATTTCATGCCGTAATCTCCCCAACCTTGCGCACATAACCGGATCTAGGGAGCCGCATATAGTGTCAACAAGGAATAAAACGTATCAGCTTCCCTAACGAGCGCATTTTGTATATCCAAGACGTAATACGAATTCCGTGACCTGCTGGCCGTAATACGCATGCGCCTGACCTCACCATGTATCTACCGCATAATAGATAGTCATAGCAAAGTAACTTAGAAAGCTGTGACAGTCCTAATAATGTTTCAACTAATTACGCGGCACCGACAACATCATGCAGATAACGCTTACCAAAGTCTAAACTCTATTCTTACCTACGTTACCGTTATTTATTTCTAACTTGATGCAAACTAAGTATATCTAGAATCCCTTCGAAGGTTATTCACAAGCTTACTTACAGTTCTCTTCTCGTTACTAAATAGTTCGCTTGGTATCTTTGTATTTTTTTTTAATGTTACCTTTAAAAGGCGCTTATCGCATTCATTATTTGTACTACAGGCATGATACATGGAACTGGATTGTTTAAAGACATGAGAAACTACACAGGCGTTCGACCTTAATAGAAGCCTATATTACTTGATAAGCTTAAACAATATAGTATTCTGGGGGAGAGCGAAGCCAGAGAAGTAAAAACGGCCAATCGTGATGATGCCTGAGAGTAGAAGGTCTTTTGTAGCCCTGCACTGGCCTAGAAGTAGGCGGCCTGTGGACTACTGGCTGTGGTATCGTTATCTTCAGAGAGACCCAGGTCTGTCTCGTTCCTCTCCCCAACTATTGGAAGAGTTAGATATGTCGTGACAACGTGACAAAGTCTGTTAAGTGCGTTTGATGAGGAAGGTTGAGTTCTTACCATCAAGTGCGAGGAGAAAACGACTGACACAATTGTAACAACCGATCGTTGCAATGATTTCGACAAGTTCTCTCGACCCAAAATGCTCCTGCAACTTGCGGAATCTTTCTTCCCGCACCTTTACATTATTCGTCATCTCGTCCGTAATCATTAGTGCTGCCCACTCCCCATTTCCCATCCCGGCCTTCTCCTGCTGAGTGCTATCCACATTACTGAGATTTCTCTGCTTTATCAACTCCATGGCTTCAGCCGACAAGCCTACTCGCATAGCCAGGGTGACATGGTCATCCCATTCATACCAAGCGCTATTACATATTGCGACGCGGTAAATGAGTAGTTTTCGAAAAGCTGCGGGCAGGGTGGTCTTGGCACGAATGGATCCAAGGAATAAATTCCAACCATCGGCAACAGGTAGCGAATGTAAAAGTGTCAGATCAAGAGCCTGCAAAGGTCCCGGAACGCGGCGGGCGCGAATCCTGTCCACCACCTCGAATTCTGCCAGGTTTAAGCCCTCAAGCATGGCTTGGTCAACGTAATGAATGTTGTCAAACCTGAAAAATGTGAGCCCCCACACTAGGCGGGACATTATCAGGTCTTAAATCTCACAAATGTGCATAATGAAGATAGCTCCAAAGATGATGATCCCAGACTCGATGGAGCCAGATGACAAGCCGCAAAGAAGTTGTTTATAGAGGTTGCCTCTAAGAACGGAACAACAAAGGCTACGGGGAAGCCTGATTAATTGCCCCTATTTAGCATTAGCGCGTCATTACCACATCGTTCATGAATGCTCCCAATGCATGTCCCGGATAACACTTTGATATCTCTACCCAATTTGGCTCACCTAGTTGGCGATCACGGGCAACTCGAGCCGGTTTGAGTAGCAGACACGAATTCAGCCTGCATGTTCTACGTTTTTGGCGAACATGTCACACCACATAATCAGTGGACTGATCAAAGCCTGGGTGTTGTAGAATCGCTGCTAGTAGTGTTCTTCTGTGATGCAATCTATGCAAATGTGTAGAAAGAATGCCAACAAACCATTGAACGTCATATTAGTCCGCACAGACATGGATGACAACATCCGCCAAATACATGAGAACCCTCAAGGTCACTTCACTTAAAAAATCACACACTGATTGTATGCGATCTTCGACCCAATTACAAGAATTTCAATTGTTAAAAATGTCCACCACCCAAACCTCAACGAGTACTCCTTCCTAAGATGACCCCCCCATCCGCGCTCCACCCCATCAACGCTCCACCCAATTTTGAAGCCATCGCCATAACAACCTTTCCATTCAAATAATAATATCTCAATAGCCATTTTATCAATTGATTCCATATTAAGTAGACCGTATAATGATGCAATCCGTTTTTACCTTGTTATCTTTGTCGCTTCCGGAAAGCTTGGTTTCTTGTTGATTTTGCCGAGTGACGGTAGAACGTCCTTTTGCAAGGGCCTTCCGCCCTACCTTTACCTTCCTGACCGAAATCATTTTTACGAAGCCCTTATTGGGTTCGGGCTGTATCTTCCTACGTTTTTTAGGCTTCGTTTTTTTAAGGGCTATAGTTATTTGCTTATTAAAAATCTCGGTAGCAAAAAGTTTGGCGGTTTTATCGTTAAGGGTTTTGGCGAATTTGCGGAATAAGAGGCGTACGGTAAGATTTCCGTAAAGTAAATTAACCTATATTAGGGCTTTTTTAACCTAAGTTAATTCCTTAAATAATTTAGGTATTTTAATACTTAAAATAATTATTTGGGATAAAAAATTAAGTCGTTCTAAGGTAGAAATTAATTTTCGGATAAATGCATTTATTCTCCTTCTGTTTTTTTTAATGTATTTATTATTTAATATTTTCGCCTTATTAATAGGACGTAAATTTGTAATTTCTTAATTTTTTATAATATATTCCGAAATTATTATAATTTCTTATTACGCCTTTGCGAATACCTAAAGAAAATTAATTTTGTTTATAACCTTAGAAGTTTATCCGTAATAATATTCGCAGAATTAGTAACGGTATTTCCGTTTTAAAATAGCAAATATATTTACGTTAAAAAGTTAGAAAATATAAGAAATATAGGTAAGCAGGAAAATAATATATATCTTATTTTAAAAACATATTTATATAAATTTTTCGGTAATATGGCTTTTATGGCCGTTAATTATTAATAATTTTTATTTATCCGGGTTTTTGGGCTTAATATGGAAAATAAAAATTTTACGAAACTATTTTAAGCCGATTTCATTATTCGTCTAGCCGTTTTTTAATATAGTAAAATATTAATTTTCATATACTTTATTATCCGAATTAAGGAATTATTGTTATTATACGTTAACGCCGTTAAAGATTACGAAAAGCGGTAACGATCGCCCGTTAATATTAATATAGGCGATTATAATAATTTACCCCTTTTTAAAGGTATTTTTTAAAAGGATATTTTTTTAAAGGTTTTCCCAAGGACGAAACAGTTTTCGTCTATGTTTTTTATTATTCCGATTTTATCCGCGTTAAATCGGGTTTTTTATTTAATAACTTTAATTTCCGGCAGGGAAAAACGTCCGAATAAAACGTTAATAAAGGCCGGGAAAATATTATTTAAACGTTTATAGTTAATAAATTGACCCTTAATAATTCTGATTTTAGGATAACGATGTAAAAATCGGGCTATTTAACTTTTTCTTAAACGTTTAAGGCTGTCGTTATTAATTAGAAGGCGTTATGTATATAAGCGGAATTACGAATAGGATGGCGTATATCTTAATTAACCTTATATAATAACCTAACGGGCTGAAGCTTTTTCCTGGATTCGTAATAGCTTTTAACGATTTTTATCGAATTTTTTTTTCGTCCGTATACTTTGGATACGGCGTAAGATATATTTTCTGTTAACCTGGTAGCCTTTAGAAATTAAACGCAAGAACCTTTTACGTATTATTTTATTAATCGCTTACGCCGTACGGAATTAAGCTAAAGGCTGTATATTATTCGAAAACGCAAATTTTGCTAAAACAAAAATAATTTTTTCAATTTTTTAAAACGTTATTAAAAAAGTTTATATATAGAAAAAAATTAATAAATAAATTAACGCATAATACAGTTATGGGATAACGTATTAATAAAATAAAATGCGGATAAAAAGGTTGTTTTATTATAAAAATATAAAATTAATTAATAAAAATATTAATATTAGGTTTTTTAAATTTATTAGCTTTTAGGATAAATATAAATAATCGGAAATTATTTCGTTTATCGACATAATTATTAAAAATATTAATTTAATTAATGTACTACATTTTTTAAATTATAACGTTAAAATCCGTAACCTTATAATTTTTATTTTACGCCAAAAGTTTTATATATTTTTTTCGCTAAAAGAATTTTATTATTTTAAATTAAAAACTTTTATATGGAAAATTTTAATAATTAACGATTTATTCGTTTATTTTAGATTTATAGATATATTTTATAAATTAAACAAAATTGGCTGATAATATATTAAAGAAAAAAATACTTTTTTTTTAATATTATGAAAAAATTATATATTAAGGTAAGTATAATTTAAATAAAGTTAAAGATTTAAAAATAATATTTAAAATATATTTATCTTAATTTTTATTACGTTATTTATTTACGAAAATATTTTAAATTAAATTTATATATTAATATATAATAATTTATTACTTGTAATTAAAAAAATAATTATATTATAAATAACGAAAAAAATCAAAATTATACGGATAATTAATATATAAAATAATTTATTTAAATATAGTTTTGCCAATTATATTTTATTATATATAAAAAGTTATTTTAATACCGGCGGCGATATTTTCTTTATATTTATATATAAAATATATAACTTTTTTTAAGTTTTATGTATTATATATTAAAAAGTTTAAACATTACGTTTATATTTTTTATCATAAAATCAAAAACGTTATTAGCCGTTTATAGTTAAAAAATAAAAGCGTTTCCGAAAATCGTAATTTTAAATTTTATATAAATTATCCGTACGTTAAAATTAATCCTATAACCGGGTAAAAAGATTTATACGTATTTAAATATTATTTAAAAATAATTAAAAATTTTGAAAATAAATAAAAATGAAATAATATTTAGATTTTTATAAAAATTAATTACGGAAAATTATTAATTATAAATTCGTATAAAATAAATTACAAATAATATTATTATTTAAAATAATAAATCTTTTTATTATATTTGTTATTTTTATTAATATAATTAATTTAAATAATTAAGTCCGTTTTTTAATATATTATTTACGACGCTTTTAATAATATTAAAAAATGTTATATTAACCGAATTTACGAATATCATAAATTATTTTATTTAATTTCTTGAATAATTAAATATTATTATGTATTAAAAATTTAATAAATTATTTTTATATTATTATTATTAATATTAATTAAAATAATTAATTATAATTTTATAATAAAAAATATTATTTGGTTAAAATTAAAACCAATTTTTTTAATTATTTATATTAATATAAATAAATTAAAATTTTAAAATAATTTATTTATTAATTTATTATAAATATATACATATAATTATTATATTAATAATTATTATTAAAATCGTATTAATAAATTTTTATTTTTTATAATTATATATACGTAAAGTTATATAATTATTTAAAGTTTATTAAATATTATAATTAATATAATTAAATATTAGAATTATATTTTAAAAGAATAATATTAATTTTTTAATGAATATTAACAAAATATTCCTAATAAAGTATTCCTCATAAGGATATTTTAAAAAATACCGTTTAATATATATTAATATTAATTCGTAAAATTATATATAATAAATCTTTATATTTTTATTAATATCTTAATAAAAAATATTTATTAATATTAAATTTATTATTTGCCAAAATTAAGGTTAAAATTAATTTAATATTATATCAAAAATAAAACGGTTAATTTAATATTTTATAAATATAAAGATAAAATTAATATATTTAATAAATATATACTAATATAAAATTAATTTTAATTATTAGTATTCATTAATTAATTTTATAAATATAACATTAAAATTATTTACGGTTATATTATTTTTTTCATTTTTTTCAAAACTCTTATTAAATTATTTAATTTAATTTTTAAAATTTAATAATTTATAATAGGTTTGAAAAAATAACTTTAATCTTTAAATACTTAATCGACCATAGATTTTCGGTTTATTAACTTTATTATTATATTTTCGTACGCCGTATATTTTTCGTATTTATTTTAATTATTAATTTGCCGAAAACGTAATAAAAATAAATTTGAAAATATGGCTGCGGATTAATTAATATTAATATAAAATTTAAGTATATTTTTATAAACGTAATTAAATATTTTATTATTTCGAACCTATATTAAATTTATTTTTCGAAATTAATAATTCCGTAATATATTTAATTAAATATTATTTTAAAAATATCGTTTTTACGTTTATATTATAATATTAAATTTACTAAATCTTAAATTATTTAATTATTTAGCTATTTATAAAATAAGTATTTTATTAATAACGTATTTATACGGTAAAATACGGTTAAATCATTTATTAATAAAAACAAATGAATAATTATTACGTTAAATATTTCATATAAATTAATTATAATATTATATGCAAATTCGACAACGTCGAATTTGTATTTTTATTATGCAGAAAAAGTTATAATAATATTTTACAAATTATTAATATAAAACCAAAAGTTAAATTCTTTATATATAATACCGATTTCCCGGAAAAGATCTTAAACGTTAAATATAATTGTTTTAATAATAACGTTAACAAAAAACGATATTGTATTTTTTCTGAAATTTTATATAATTAAAATACGTACAATAAATAAAATTATATATCCCGTTATTCTATTAATCGGTATTAATATTACGGCCGTAATATTAAAATTTATTATAATAACGGTTTTTTTAATATTATAATATATATTAATAATTATAAAAAAAATAAATTTATATTTATTATTTTTATTAAATTTAATATTAAAATATAAAATATTCCGAATAATTATTAACGAAATTATGTTAAATATGGAATTTTCCGAATATATTATCTTATTAATATTAAAATTAATATTTTAATTATTAATTTTTTTATTAAAATTAAGAAGAATAAAATATAATATACGTAAGGTTAAAAATTAATAATATTAATTTATTAAGGCTTAATCTAAGAAAAGGTAAATAAAATTTATATTGATATTTAATATTATTAAAACGAATTTAAATATTATTTCAATTTAAATATTATATTAATATAATTATTAATAATATTTTCTTTAACAAAAGAATAAAATAATACCGGATTTATACTTGCCGTAAATTTATTTAAAAAACCTTAATTCCATATATTAATATTATATTACAAAATGTTTTAAATTAATTCCAAATATTTAATTTAATATTTATTTTTATTTAATAATAATGATTATATTTATTATATTATTAATTTATTTAATTTATGTTATTTATTAATATATATTTATTTAATAAAAATATAATTAATTAATTCCTTTTAATATAAGTATTTGATTTACTGTTGTAATATATAATATAATAAATTAGTTAATTACGTTTAAAAATTAAAATATATTATTTATATTATAAAATAAATATATTAAAAAAATTACTTTTTTAATTTTATTTATACGGTATAAATTAATTTATAAAATATATAATTTATTAATATTATTAATTATATCGCCGGATTTATAAAAATCTTTTTTAATTAATTAATAATTAAAATTTATAAGTTTATTATAAAATAAAAAAAATAAAACCTATAAAATAAATAACTTAAATTCGGATTATAATTTAATATATAAATATAATATTAATAATTCGATATAATTATAAATATATTACGTAAGATAATAATAATAAATAATTAAATACATATTTTAAATAATATAATATTAAGGTATATGGATTTTATATATATAATTTTAATATTTTTAATTAAAAAATATTTAAAAAGAATTAATATTGAAATATATTTTTTATTAAATATATTAATAATATATTTATAAAAACTTATATCCAATAATTATTAATATTTTAATTTATTTAAATATATTTACCGGTTAAAACTAATTTCGTTTTACCAGATATTATTTTACAAAAATAAATCCCATAATAATAATTATCATTAATATTATAAGCAAATATAATATTTACGTAACGACTTTATCGTCATTTAATAAAATATCTTATAAATATTTATTATTAATAAAAATTCGAATATCGGAAAAACTGGCATTTTATAATATTATCGAATTTACGGATAAGTTGATAATTATTAATTTAGCTGTTAAACGGTTTTAGAATAATATAACAAATATTATAATTTAAATAATATTACTTATTATTTAATTAAATACGTTTATAGTTAAATTAATAAAAATATATTTTATATTATTATTATTTATAAAGATATAATTAAAAATTAAAAATTAATATTAATAATAAGTCTTAAAAAACCAAATAAACATAATATTTTAATAAAATGCTTATTTAAATTAACGGTTATAAATAAACCGGATATTATTAATATTATTATAATAATAATAATTAGAAAAATTTATTTATATTTTTTTTAATATATAAATTATTATAAACGGAAAACAAATTGAAAAAGAATTAAAAAAATATCTATATTTCCGTAAAAGCTATTAACCGTTATATTTACGAATATAAGCATCAATATAAGTCCGGCCTAATCCGCCGTATAACTTTTAATACTTTAAAAATAAATAAATATATAATATTTTATAATAATTAAAATTACGTTAATATAAAAACTAAATTATATAATAATTAAAACCGTTTTTATTTTTAAAATCCATAATAATAAAATCGTATTTTTTTATAATTAATATTATTATTAACCGAAAACGGCTAAAAATATAATAAATAAAACAAATAAAATAATAAATAAATAATAATAAAAATTATAAAAATAATACAAAATTAATTAAATTATTCTAATTTTATTTTTTGTAAAAATTATTTATTTTTTAAATAAAGAAGAATTATATTTTATAATCTATAAATTAATATAATTAATATTATAACTTTTAAAACTAAATTAATATTAAAATATTTACGTTAATTTAATGAATTAATTAAATTATTTTTAATTAAAAATATATTTATAATATTTATTATTTATAATAATTTTATTACCGTAATCCAAAATAATTATTTTTATTTCGGAAAATATTATATTAAAATTATAATAATATCCGAAATATTATTTGTAATCTTAGTGCCGGTTATGGTACGGCCTAAAATAAATAAATATAAAGTTATAATAATCGTATATAATATTGATTTTAATTTAAAAATATAAATATTAATAATATATAATTATTTCGCCGGTATTAAAATATAAAGTTTATTAAAAAAAATTAAAATTTGTTATTATAACAAAATAAGTTATTAAATATTATCCGATATTTTATATAATTTTAAAATACTTAGCCAAATTAAATATAATTATAATAATAATAATTAAGTTTAAACCGAACAAATACGAAACGATATAAAGCGATATTACGGTTATTTATAATTTAACGTTAAATAAATAAATAATTTTTTTATTAAAAGTAATATTTTAAATATTAAATTATTATAAAAATTATAACTTAAATATAATATAATTATTTATTATAACTTATTATTTTATATTAATTATTTTAATTTTTATATAATTATTAGATACTATATTTGATAATATAATATTCTTTTTAATATTTTTATTAAACGGTATAATTTTATTAATTTATAAATAAAAAGAAATAATATAAAAATGAAAGAAATAACTGTACGGAAAGATATATAATAAATTCAATATTTATATAATTTTTATTAATTATATTGCGGCATATTTTATTATATTCATTATTTTATTTATATTTTCTTAAATAATATTTACCGGTTTTTCTTATTATTGCCGCAAATCCGGTATTAATTTTTATATTTATAATTATAAGGTATAACGTTAAAAAATATCTCGGAAATTATTTACTTTATTTTTAATTTACGAAATAACTTATTTTAATAATATATTAAATATTTACTTTATATTATGAATTTTTTTATTATATTCGATACGAAATAATAATTACATAAAAATAATATATATATATATTATATTTTTTTAAATAAAATTAAAAGAACTTAATTTAAAATAAATTAAAAAATAAAATATATTTCAAATTTTATAATATATAAATATTTAATTATATGAATAGGAAAAGTATAAATATTATATTTAAAAACTTTTTTATTAAATCCGAAAGATATTAAATAAATTAATTTATTAATATTTTTATCCCGGTTAAAAAAGTTTCGGAATTATTAATATTTATTAAAATTTAAAAATACCTAAAATTATTTAAAAATCAAGAAAAATAATTTTTCGTAAAGTATAAAAATAAAAAAAATAAAATAATAAATAATATTAATAAATTTTATAAGTAAATAATTTTTTGTTTAATTCCGTTTTTTAATTAATAATTTAAGCTTATAGTTAAAAAATAAATTTTTATAGAAAGAATTTATATATTATTTTAATAAATAAATTATTAAATTATTTTTGGCCTTATGATTACTTATAAATTAAAACTTTATTTTAAATATTATTTATATTATTAATTAAATATATAATAAATTAAGTATAATAAAATTACTTATTATTAATTAATATAATATTAATTATATATTAATAATTTTAATTAATTATTAAATAATTGTTAATTATAATTTTATAATAATTATAATAAGTTAATTTGCATAACGTATAAAATTCATTTAAAATCTTAATTTTAAATAAAATAATAATAAAGTTAATTACCGTCAATAAAATTAATATTTTTGTTAATAAATATATATTTAATAATTTTAATATTTATTTTTAAATTTAATATATTTATTAATTATATTTATTAATATGGTTAAAAATAATACGTTAATTTATATTATTAATTATAAAAATTAAATAATATAACATTTTATTATTTTTATTTCTTAATTATATATATAAATTAATATATAAAAAATATTATATTTAATTTAATTCCGCCGGTATATTATTATCAAACCTAATTACGTTATAATTTAATTAATTAATAAATTAATAAAAATTATTTCGGCTATTTTGATATTATTTTTTTTCGGTTATTATTAATTTTTATATATATTTTAAAAATTTATTATCTTTATTATTTATAAAAAACGTTTTAAATATATATATTTTTATATATAATATAAGGTTTTATAATTATAAGCCCGGTTCGTAATTTTTTTAAATACGTTTTAATATATTTATTACATATATTTTATTAAAATTATTTCGAACTTTATTATCGTTTTTGCGATATATTTATTATTTTGTTATTAAGGATATTTATTATTTAATTATTACGTTTTTAGTTATTTTAGCCTGTTTATTTTTCATATTATTTTTAAAATTATAATTATTTAATTGATAAATTTTAACAAATTTTTTTTAAAACGCGGTTTTAAATATTTACTTAAGAAAAAAACGTTTAAAAAATATAATATTTTCGAATTTTTCGTTAAAATAAAAATTGGCATATTATAGGTATATATTAACTTTATTATAACTTAAATATTATTTTTATTAATAATATCGATTTTGTTTAAATTTTATTATTTTTAAAATAAAATCATTAATAAATATAATTAAAACAATTTAAATTATTTAACATTTAAAAAGACCTTAACCGTATAAAATAGGAAATAATTTTTATATATTGTTTAAAAAAAGGTATTTATTAAAATTAATACGTTTTTAAATTAATCTGTTTATTTTATTTATTATTAAATATATTAAAATATATATAGATATCGAAAAAAATTAATTATTTTAAAAATTAAATTTAGATTTAATAATAATATTCGGATTTACGAAATTAACGTTTAATATAAATAAATATTAAAAATTAAAAAAATCCAAATAAATATTTAATTATTTACGTATTAAAAAATATATATTAAAATTACGAAGCTTTAAATTTTAACCGTTACCGGATATTACGGTTATTTTAATTTCTTAAAAATTATTAATATTTATTTATCCGGTTTCTTTTATTACTTAAAAGGTTAAGGTAAAAAATATTATATTTAAAAATAAAAATAATACGGAATTTCCGTTAATATAAAAATTCGTAAAACAATTCCCAAATTATATAAAGTTACGGAAAATTTAAGGCGTTACCGTAAAACAGATATTATGGAAAACGTTTAGGGCTATTTTAAATAAAAAATTTTTTAATTAAATAAAAGGGGCTAATAATTGCGATAATAGCCGTAATAATAACGCCAATAATTATTATAATTATTTAACGAAAAATATTTATATAAACAATTATATGTTTTTAAGAAATACCTTTAAATTTGTAAAAAGTTTAAGCGTTTAAAATAAATTAAGAATTTTAAAATTAAAAAAAATAAATAAACGTATTTCGAACACAATTTATATATTAAAAGTTATTTTTAAACATGTTTAAAATAATAATAAATTATTGGCCTTTTAATTAATTTTAATATTTTTCTTTAAAGGATTTTTTATAAATTGATAAATTAATAACGTTATTACCGGATTTAACTTATAAAGGTTTACGTTATTAAATATTCATTCCGACCGTTATATACGATATCGTAAAATTAATTTTTTTAATTTATATTTATTTAAAATTAATAAAATAAATTTAGCCGAAGGAAAATATTTTAATATCGTAAGCGAAAATATACGAAAAATTACTTTTATTATATTATTAAAAAGATTTAATACTTTCTTTTTAAAAAATTATTAATATATCTTTAAAATATATATTAATTTAATTTTATATAAATTATTTTAATAAGCCGGGATTTATTAAAATTATAAAACCAATATTATATATTATAAGGCGTTAAATATAAATATAATTAAAATTAATTAAATCGAACAGTACTTTATTATATATTATATTAAAATAATACCACAAAATAATAATAATATTATTATTTCAATAATTTTTATAACTGTTAAAAAAATTTACCGTTACTGTCCCAGAAAATGAAAATGATTTAAAAAATAAAATGATTTTTAAAAACGAAAACGAAAACTTTATTCCGGAACTTTTAATTTAAAAACTTTTATCTCCAAAATTAATGTTACAGCAAAAGCTTTACGATAATAACTTTTAATTTCTCTTAACGCAGTTAAAAAAAACGTTACGATATAATACCAAAAGTTAATTTACTTACGTTTACGCGTATTCGAAAAAGTAATATATATAATTACCGGAACGAAAATCCATTGATTTTTAACGATTTAATATTAAGATTATTAAGTTATTAAAATACGGAAAAAGATATTACGACGGCAGCCAATTAAGAAAAATAAACCTTTTAATGCGATATATGTTGATTTTTTCGAATTTAATAACGTTTTCGACGGGCGCATAAAAATATTAATTATTATTTATCTAATTATTAAAAATAAAATTAATTATACCTTAAAATAAAAAGATACGTTTTAACCGCCTTAATAAACGTAATAATATTTCTTAAAAAGTAATTCCATATAAAAATTAAAATAATTATGTTAAATAATAAAATTTCCTTCGAAAATAAATTTTAAACATAATTTCTTAATATAAATATGTTTTATAAGCTTTCGTTTTTATATATCAAAAAGCTTGTAAACGTTTAAAAACCTATCGGTGACGTAATTATTTTAAAAATACGTTATTTAATTATTAATAATAATTTTCTTTTCGATTTAAAACCGGAAATTATAAAAATAATTATATATATTATTAATTTTATATTTATTTGAATTTTAAATTAAAAAGTTTTTATTTAAGTTTTTGACAAATAATTAATTAAAAAAGATAAAATATTTATTTCCGAAAAAGGTTTAAAAGCAAATATAACGAATATTGTTTTTTTCGGATCAAAAACTTATATATTTATAAAAATTATCCGTGAAGGCATAAAATGCCTAAAAAATATATTCCAAAACGTATATTATTTATTTCGTAAAATACATAATTTATAATATATATCGGATATAACTTTTTTCGTAATAATGCATTATTACCGTTAAAAACGTTATTTTCGATAAAATGAAAAAGTATTAAAGCGAATAAAAGAATTCTCGTTCGAAATTACAGAATTAAATAACCAAATTAATAATATCTTTATTTATAACGAACCTATTATATATCCACTTAAAGATTTAAATAATATCCGAAATAAGGTTTTAATTTGCAAATAATAATAAGGCAAAAATAATTTATTAAAGGTTTATTCGTTAAAAAGGTTTAGGGATTTTTCCCTAGATTAAAAAACGGTATAATTACTTTTAAATTAAAAATTTAAATTAATAATTAAAAAACGAAAAATTAAATAAGTATTATTTATAAAACAAATTAATTTATTATATATTTTAATTTTTAAAATAAATATATCGTGAATTTATATAATTTATATAATTTGGTCCAAATTATTTAAATTATTTAAATTATTTAAATTATTTAATAAATTAAACCGTTTTATTCGGGGTTTACCCGTAACAAATCCGCGTTAAGCTTTATAAATAAATTTTCTGAAAATAAAAACCCTTATTTTTATAATATTATTTCTTTTTTCCAAAGATTTTTATTTTAAAGATAAACACCGTAAATAATCATTTTGTTTTTATTAAAATTTCTTTTAAAAATATTCCAGTTAATTTTATTATATTAGGTTATATTCTCAAAAAAAAAGGAAATCCTGTTTAAATTAATGCGATTTTCGTAACGCTCGAATTAATTTTATTAAAAAACTTTAATATTAAGGTTTTTCTTTACACTCATTATATTCGTTTTGGCAAATCCAAATATTTCTTTATTTCGGATATTTTAAGTTATAATTATTGTGCCTATTATTAACGTCCAACTTACAACGTTTTAACTATAAATTTATTAACGAAATTAAGTAAAATATATAATTATTTAAAAAAGAAATAACGAAAAGCAGAAAATACCTTAATTACGTAGTAAAAGGTTGCCGAAAAAAAGATAAAAAAATTTATTAATCGGATAAAACGCTTACGTTTTTAACAAAAAGGTTTTTTAAAAAAATCGTAGTTATTTTAAAAAAAGAAAAAAAACTAAATCGGTTGAAAAAACAGGAAAAAATGAAAAAAAGTAACGTTACGTAAAAGCAGAATAAGCGCAATTTGGTTTTGAAATAAATGCCGTTTTAAAGGTTTTTATTTTTTTAACTAAAACGCCAAAAGTTTGAATTTAAGCAGGAAATCGTTATCACTCGTAACCTTAGCCATATTAAAAATGGTCGGTCAAGTTTTTAGCAGTAAAACATCTTAATTAAGTTTATTGCATTCGTTAAATAATTAAATAATTTCCATAAATTTTTTTCATATCAATATTTTTTTTATTTATTTACATATTAAATCTTGTTTTTAATTATTTTAAAATCTAATATTTATTCGACTTTATATTCGCTATTATTTTTTTCGATTTTCAAGCTTATTTTTAATAAGGCATTTTTAAGTATTAATTTAAATAACGAAATATGGAAAATAAGATAAATCTTTATATTTTTAAATAACGAGAATTAATAATTAATTTTAAAAATAATTTTATTAATTTTAAATAGGTTAAGTTTTTTAAAGTTAAATTTATTATTAAATTTTTTTATTTTGATTTATAAAAAATTTAAGGTTGCGTTTTATTTTTGGCGTAAAAAATAAACCTTATTTCCTTTTGTTAAAATTAATCCTTTAATTTTTTTATTATATATTAGGTTATTTATTATTAAAGAATTCGTAAAACATTTTAAAAATAAATTTAAATTATTTTGATTTTTGTTACTAATATTTTTGCTTTTAAGGTAATCGTAATAATTTTTAAAACCTTATTAAATAATTATTTAAGATATTTTATTTTTACGTTATATCCGTATATAAATATATAAAGGAATATACTTATATTTTTATTAATACATATATTATAAACAATTTATCTTAATAATAAAAGTTTTACTTGATTATTTTATTAATAATTAATATAATTTCGGAAATATTATTCCAAAATTTAATTTGATTTTTCGGTTTAATTATTCGTTTAAAAATAATATATTATTAAAAACTTAAATTTAATATTAAGTTATTTAAAAAAGTTAATACCAAATTTTAAAGTAAAAAGCGTATTTTTATCGGAAATAATTTTTTCTGGTATTTCATATTTATTAAAATAATATTTAATAAAAGTATAAATTAATTATTTTGTTATTATATTTCTTTTAAAAAATAAAAAGTATTTATATTTAGTAAATTTATTAATAATTACTTATATTCTGTCGTATTCGATTGTAATAATTAAGTTCTTTAATAAAAATAAATTAATAATAAAATTTTAAATTATATTATTCTATAGTTTATTTGGAATTTTAATAAGTTATAACAGTTTATTAAGCTTACATCGTATTACCTGTGCCTTATTACAAATATTATAATTATTTATAATTATTTTAACCATATGGCGTAACTTTAAGAAAATTATATTTTTCTTATAACCATTTAATAATTTTAAAAATCCCTTAATATCCGTATAACAGGTTTTTTTAAAATTATTTTACGAATCATTTTTATTAATCTTTTGTAATATAAATTTTGTTATAATATAATAACTGGTTTTTTGGTTATCCTTTTAATTATTAAATTTCCTTTTATTTTTTCATATCGTAAAAATTCCGAAATCGTATTAAAAGTTCGGAAACTAATTTCCTTAGGATTTCGCATAATTATATAATATTATTTTAATTATATTATAATATTTATATAATTTTTTAAAAGTTTTGAAATTTTAATTTTTTTTGTAATTAAAAATATTTCCCTAAATATTTTTTTAATATAATATATTCTTAAATTAAATTTAACAAAAACATTATTTATTTTTCGTATCGTTTATTTAATTTTTAGGTTTTTATACATCGGATAAAACTTTTATAATTAAAGTAAATATCGAAAGATTTTTTTATTTTGTTAAAAAAAGTTTTTATTTTTTAAAAACGTTAATAATCATTAATAATTCTTTATTATAAATTTAATATTTAAATTCTGTATTTCGGAATATTTTTAAGTAATATGTTAATAAGTATTATTTATTATTATTTTTTAATTACCTTAAGATAATATTTAAAGCATAATTTAAAATATCTGTTTTTAGGCGTTTTTTTATTTATATTAGCTAATCTTATTATGGGTTTATTGGTAATTATATTTTTTAGTATCTGGAACGTTTCTTTCGCATTTTTAAAAATTTAAATTTTTTTTATATATTTTTAATAATAAATTTCAATAATAACTTAATTATATTTCTGTATTCCTTAATTAAGTTACGTACGTAATCCGTAAATTTTAAAATCTATCGGATATTTATAATAATTACTTTATTAAGGATAAGTTAATTTTTAACTGCTTTTATTTTAAAACGTTAAATTTAAATTTGGCCGGGAATAAAAATATATCCCAGGAAATTTAACTTTTACGTATATTATATACTTTTGGCTGGATTAACTTAAATATTTATTTTATTTAACATTTAAAATTTTTAAATATCTGACCTTTTGTATTTTTCGAAGATTTCGGAATAAGTAAGGATATTATCGAAATAAACAAATATAAATTTGTTTAAAAACTTTTTAAACGTAATTATGATTAAGTATTAAAAATTAACAAAAGTATTAATAAATTCTATAAATATAACTTTATATTCGTAAAATCTATATATTATTTTAAATGCCGTTTTTTATTTTTTTCTTTTAATTATTTTGATACAATAATAATTATTTTGAAAATTAAATATATAAAATTATTTTATTTTATTAACGTTTTTTGAATATATTTATAAAAGTTAAAGGATATTTATTTTTAATCGCAATATCGTTTAATTATTAATAATCGATTATTTTTTTGAAAATTAAGTTAAATATTTTTCTATAAAGCTTTTAATTTATTAAAGTTTATATAATAAACTTTATAAAATTTGAGATAATATCTTTTCTTAATAAGTATTTTATAATGTTATTAATTATATAATAATAATTCGTAATTTACTTTATTTTTAGATAATTTTTAAATTATTAATATTTAGATAATATTATAAAAATTAAATTTGTAATCTGGATTTTTTTAATAATATAATAAATATTTTGGTTATTTTTTTCCAATAACGTATTCTTTTATAAAAATATTTACTATTTTTAATTAATCCGTAAATTACTGAACCTAAGTTACGGTATTCCCAAAATAATATCGTATCCAAAAATGTCGGCAATATTTAACAAAATCCGTTTTTAATATCTTTAAATTCGTATTAAATTTTTTTTTAATTTTTCGAAAAATTCGTCCGTTTTCATATATAAAGAAGTTTTCGTTTACCGTACGTAATTTATAAGATTTTAACTTTTATTTTTAAAAAATTTAATATTTTGTTATTATTATAGGAAAAATAAAATTACCTTTTATTTTTTAAAGCGATTATAACTTTAAACGTTTTATTTTTATATTATAAAAAGATTTTGATGTATTTACGTAATCCTTTAATTACTTTATATAAAATTTTATATGTTAAGATTTTTTAATACTTTATTTTGGAAAACTTTTCGTATTTTTTAATTCACGTAATTTACTTACAAAAAAGCGTTTTTATTTTCGAATTCTTTTCGCCGCGAATTTAATATAATAATTATTTATATATTTATATTATTTTTTTCTGCCCAATTAATAACCGAAAACAATCGTTTTTTTGGCTAAAACTTTGGTTTTATATTTCCTAAATTATAAGATTAAAAAAGTATATTTTCGAAAAAAATATTCCTATATTTAGGAATTTATATTAAATATAAAATATTAAGGCGTAATATAAATATTCGTATACTATGGCCTTTCGATTCCATTTTAAATTAAAATATAAATAATAAAATATGGAATATTTTAATTATCGAAAAACTTTTATATATTTATATACGTTTTGTGGTTCGGTAAATATCTTTTTGTTTTATTTAAACCAAAAGTCGTTGTTTTTTTTAGCTTTAAAATAAACGAAATAATCGTTAAGGTAATAAACGGTAAAATACAGCAGGTTATAAAAGTTCGATTTGGGTTGTTTGGCATATATCGAACATTTTAAAAATTTGCAAAACTTTGGGAATAACTATTTATAATTGCTAGTATCCGGTCGAAATTTACCGTCCTTTATATACATCTTATATTTCTAGAAATTAAGATAATATTGATATTTTAACCTTATAATTATTCTGGAAACCGTTTATCCTAAATAATATTTATAGATTTTAAATTTAAAATCCTGGCAAATAAGATAATTTTCGTATTTTAGGATATCGTTCCAAATTTAAATAATTATGGTAATAATAAATTCTGGCTGGGAGAAAATCGAATTAATTTTTTCTTTTTTTTGCCTTACTGTCGGTTTTTTATTTAATTATTTTAATTTTTTTTTTAGAATTAAGGAATTCCTTTTTTTTGGAGTTCTTTTTAACGAGGAAACGATATTCGCTTTTAAAATGCCTTTTTTTGCCATAATTAGAATATTTTATTTTGGACTTATTTTTTTTAGGCTTTTTCGAAATAGAACTTATTTCCTTTTAAGGTTTGCCCTTATTTTTTTAATTTAATTACTAAAGCTCTTATTATCGTTTCGTTTACCGGTTCTTTTTTTTCGAAATACCGATTAAAAGTATATCGGTTAATAATAATAATTTTATTTATATATTTTGTAAACAATCCCATTTTAAATTTTATATATAATTTATTTTTAACTTAAAGTTTTAAGCCATTATAATAAAAATAAAATAATACGTTTTTTAATAAATTAAAAATAATTTCTAAACGATTAAATTTTATTATATATTCAGATATTAACTTAATTTAACAAAAAAAAATAAAATTACTTAATTATATATTATTTTTTATTTAGGTTTTTAAATAAGGTTCGTATTTTTTCCTCAAAATATTTATATTTATTAAAAATATAATTAATTATGTTCGAAAATCTTTCGGCATAATTTTATAAATAGTTTTTTATAATAAGTTCGAATTATAAAAAACCCTTTTTAATAAATAATTAAAAAATGGCTATTACTTTTTAATAATTTTCTGTTAAAAACATTTTATAAAATTTAAGGTAAAATTTGGTCTATATTAAAAATCTTTTTATATCCGTAAATCCATTATAAGGTTTAAGGGGAATTAATTTGTAACCTTTAACTGTTACGGATCCCCGAGTAGACCCGTTCTGGAGGCCCCAGGGCTGCAAAAGGGGGAAAGCTCCATACTCTAAGTTACGTAATTTAAAATAATTTAGCTAATTTATTAAATCATATAGATTACTGTGATCTGGGTGATTTAATAGATCCAAAAAATCAGTATTATACCAGCAGAATGGAACAAAATATAAAGGTTTTAAGTTCCTTATGTAAATAGCCACCTATTTAGTTTTTCGCTTTTTAGCTATTAATTTAAGTTTTTAGTTTGGAGGTAATTATACTGTTTTCTAATTAAGGAAAATTTTTTTAAACCTTTTTAACGAACAAAACCATTAAATTATTCCTTACCTGATTATTATTTGCAAATTAAAACCTATTTTGGATATTGCTTATATCTTTAGGTAGATGTATAATAGGTTCGTTATATTTTAATAATTTTTTAATTAATAGCCGACGAATAATTTACCGTTTAATTAGGGCATAAGTTTTTTTAAAGTTAATGCAAATAATAGTATAGGACGACGTTTAGAAAATAAATAATATATTTAATTTCCGTTATTAATTGGTAAAAGATTAATAACAAAATTAAGTTAATATTTAAATATACGACCGAATTTAACCGTTTAGTAATTATTTTAAATTTGCCCGAAAGTGCATTATTTTGTTTTTATTATAACGGTTTAAAACCTTAGGTTAAGGACAAGATATATATGGAACCCAAAATGGGATCTTTTGCAAAATATATCGATAAGGTTATTATTGCCGACCGTCGCACCTTTGATCGGTATTTTGAAAAGAAAAGAACCGGTAAACGAAATAACGATAAGGGCTTTAGTAGCCGAATTAAAAAAGATAAAGGCAAGCCTTAAAAGAAAGTAAGTTCCGTTTCGAAGGAGCTTAAGAAAAACAAATCCAAAGTGGAATATTTTAATTATGGCAAAAAGGGACATTTTAAAAGCAAATACCGTTCTTCCGCCAAAAAGAACTTTAAAAAAGGAGGAACTCCTTAACCTCCAAAAAAAATCAGGATAATTAAATAAGAAATAAATAATAAGGCAGAAAAAGAGGAGAAAAAAATTAACTCGATTTTCTTTTAGCCAAAATTTATTATTATTATAATTACTTAAATTCAAAATAATATCTTAAAATACGAAAATTATCTTATTTATTAGGATTTTAAGGTTAAAATTTATAAATATTATTTAAGATAAACGGTTTTTAGGATAACCATAAAATTAGGATATTTTTGTTATTTTAATACATAAAGGTGTAAAATATATAATGTAAATAATTAATTTCGATTAAATATTAATAATTACGGATAATTATTCCCGAAACTTTATAAATTCTCAAAATATATTATTTATTAAAAAATACTATCGGTAAACTTTTACGACCCGCTACATTTTACCGCTTATTATTAGGACGATTATTTTATTTATTTTATTGCCAAAGAAAATAATAACTTTTGGCCTGAATAAAATGAAAAAATACTTATCGCACTAAATAACGAATATAAATATATAAAAACCTTTTAATAATTAAAATACCTTAAATTTTGTTATTTATATCTTAATTTAAAACGGAATCGTAAAGTTATATTATAAGGATATTTATATTACGCTTTAACGTTTTATATTTAACATAAGTTCCTAAATATGGGAATATTTTTTTCGGAGGTATATCTTTTTAACCTTATGATTTAAAAGGTATAAAACTAAGGGATAAACCAAAAGAAAACAGTTATTTTCGGATGCCAATTAGGCAAAAAGAAATAATATAAATATATAGATAATTATTATACTAAGTACGTAACCAAACAAACTCGAAAATAAAAACGCCTTTTTAAAAATAAATTACATTAGTTAAAAAATAATAAAAATTTTCGAAAATAAAGTATTAAAAAACCTTAATATATAAAACTTTATGTAAAACAGCAAAAGGATTACGTAATTAAATAAAGATTTTTTTTCGATATAAAGGCAAAACGTTTAAAGCCATAATTAACTTAAAAGCCGAAAAAATTTTTATCTTTTTTATAATAACAAAAAAATATCAGATTTTTTAAAAAATATAAATTGAAATTTTATAAGTTACGTATAATGGACGGAAGTTTATTTACGTACGAAAACGGGCAAATTTTTCGAAAAACTAAGGAATTCCCTGTACCAATTTAAGGACATTAAAAACGGATTTCGCTGGATATTACCGACATTTTTGGGCATAATATTATTTTAAAAATGCTATAATTTAAGTCCAATAATCCATATATTAATTGGAAATATTAAATATTTTTATGGAAAAATAAATTACCCGAAAAAAACGATTAAAAAATTTATTATATTATTAAAAAAATCTAGATTATAAATTAACCCTTTATAATATTATTTAAATATCGACAGTTTAAAAAATTATTTAAAGACAAAAAAGATTACGAATTATTATCTTATAATTAATAAAATTATAAAATACCTATTAAAAAAATACCATCCTAAATTTTACAAGATTTATTATATAAACCTTAATAAATTAAAAGCTTTATAAAAAGTATTTAATTTAACTTAAAAAAATATATTTAATTTTTTGACTTCCTAATTAAATACCCTATTTTTATAGTATTAAAAATTAAAAATAAAAAGTAAAAAATTAACGAAAACAAAAACCTGGTTTTTAAAAAAATAATTAATTACAAATAATTAAACGATATTATAATTAAAAACGGATATCCTTTAACCCTTATAAATACGTTAAAAAACGTTAATAAAGTAAAATGGTTTATTGTATTTAATTTCCAAAACGGTTATTATTATATTAAAATAATTAAAGGAAAAAAATGGAAAACGGTATTTAAAATGATATATAAACTTTATAAGTATAAAGTAATATTTATAGGATTTATTAATGTTTCCGCCAATTTTTAACGCCTAATTATGATTATATTTAAAAAATTTCTGAATAAATTTGTGTTTATTTATTTCGACGATATCCTTATTTATTTCGAAATTTTCGATAAGTATAAAAAGCAAATTGCTTAAATATTCCAAATATTAAACGAAGCAAATATCCGGGTTAACCCAGTTAAAAGCATATAGTACATATAAAAACTAGATTTTTTGGGATATATTCTTATTTCCGGCCAAATTTAAATTTAATATTTTAAAATGGAAGTAGTTATGGATTAGCTTATTTCCGATAAGGCAACCGTTATAAATATCCGGCAAATTTTAGGATTTACGGGTTACGTATACGGCTTAATTAAGGGATACGGAGATATAATTAAATTATTAATAAAATTTATTACCAAAAAATACGTAAAAAAAAATTTGAATTTTTAGAAAAGGTAAAGAAAGTATTTCAGATTTTGAAAAATGTAATTATTAACGTATTTATAATAAGATGATTTAATGCAAATAAAAAGAAATGTTTAAAAACGGATATTTTAGATTATGTATTAAATATTATTTTAAAATAATTAAAGGATAATAATGAATAATATTTAATAATGTATTATTTAAAAGTATTTTGAAATATAAAGCTTAAATATTAGATTTATGATAAAAAGTTATTATTAATTATTAACGCTTTTAAGGAATAAAAATTTTTTTTAATAAAACGAAAAAACTTTTCGATATTTACTTTAATTATAAAAATCTTATTTGATTTATGAAAGCTTAAGAACTAAATAAATAATATAAAAAATGAATAATTTTCTTATTTAGATTTAATTTCAAAATATATTATATTAAGGGAAAAAAAATATCTAGGTAAATATTTTTAATCGTAAAAGCGATTACGATTCAAAAGTTCTTAAAAAAATATGCAAATATTATAATATAATTAAGATGGTATAATACAGTTATACGAAATTTTAAAAAAGTTATCCCCTAAATTCTTAATATAATTTTGAAATTTTTACGATAAAAAAGAACAAAAAGAAGTTTAGCAATTAAAAGGATAACCAAAAAACCAGTTATTATATTATGACAAAATTTATATTCTTAAGGATTAACGGGAATAATTTGTAAGGGAATTTTACGAAAATTTATTGTACGGATATTAAAGAATTTTTAAAATTACTAGACGGCTATAAAAACGATATGATTTCCCCGAATTACGCCGTATAGTCAAAAAGGTTATTAAGGATTATAATATCTGTAATAAGGCTAAGGCAGTACGTTATAAGCCTTACGGGTTATTATAACTTACCGATATTCTTAATAAGGTATAGAATACTATAATTTGGGATTTTATTATTAATTTACTTTTTTTAAAAACTTAATTATTGGAATTAAATATAATAAAATCTGGGTAATTATTAACAAATTTACCAAATATAAGTATTTTTTATTTTTCAAAAGTAATATAACGGTAGAATAATTAGTTTATGCTTTTATTAAATATTATTTATATAAATATGGAATATTAAAAAAAATCGTTTTTGATAAAAATACGTTATTTACTTTAAAATTTGGTACTAGTTTTTTTAAACGAATCGATATTAAACTTAAATTTTTAATAACGTATTATCCTTAAACGGATAAATAAATAAAATAATTTAATTAAATTCTGAAATAATATTTTCGAAATTATATTAATTACTAATAAAAGAATTAGGTGAAATTTTTATTATTGGTACAAATCGTTTATAATATATCTATTAACGAGAACATAAGTGTATCTCTTTATATAACTGTATATAAATACGAAGCAAAAATAGAATAACTTAAATAACTATTTAACAAAATACTAAGGATTATTATAATTGCCCCAAAAGCAAAAACGTTAATAACAAAAATCAAAATAATTTAAGTTCGTTTTTATAGAAAATTAAAGTTTTTTTAAAAAAGAATAACTTAATATTATAATAAAAAAAGAATTAAGGGATTACTTTTAACGAAAGGAAATAAGGTTTACTTATTATGCCAAAAATAAAATATAACTTTAAATATTTTTCAGATTAAAATAAAGAAATTTAATAATAAATTCGATTTTAAAAAATTTGGCTTATTTAAAATTAATAAAGTTATTTCGAAAACTAATTATCGATTATCGTTACCCAAAAATATAAAGATATATCTTATTTTTTATATTTCCCTATTTAAACCAGTACTTAAAAATGCCTGGTTAAAAATAGATTTAAAATTTGAAAAAATTTTTGATAAATACGAAATCGAACAAATACTGGATTCCAAAATAATTAAAAACAAAATTTAGTATTTAATTAAATAAAAAGATTACCTACCGGAAAAAAACATATAGGAACCATTTAATTATTTAATAAATGCGATAAGCCTGGTTAAGACGTTTTACCGCCAAAATCCTAACCGACTATTTTCAATGCGGCTAAGGTTATAAGCAATAACGGTTCCCTGCTTAAATCCAAACCTTCGGCGTTTTAATCAAAAAGAATAAACGCTTTAATTATGGCGTTTATCTTTAAAACAAGTTACGCTTATTCCGTTTCCACATAACGTCGTTTTTCTTTTATTTTTTCCCGTTTCTTTAGTTAATTTAGCTTATAACCCTTAAAAAATAATTATAACCCTTTTTCTTATAAAATGTTTTTTTAACAACGTAAACGTTATAATTTATTTATTCTTTTTAATATTTTCTCTTAAAATTTTTGCTATAATTTCATAAGTTCGTTTTTAATAGCACAATGTTCCTTTTAGAAATAGTTACATTCAAAACTAATATTTTTTAACGAAAATATAATAATTATTAATCCGTTATAATAACGTTAATAACGGGTATAATAATAACAATTTAAAATACTTTTCGTTATAAAGTATTTAAACTCTTTAAATAAAAAATAATTAAAATAAGGTAATACCTTAAACCCAAACTTAAAAATATAAATAAACCGATTATCGCAAATTTAACGCTAATTCATACGGAATTAATGTATCGATTTTTCTGTTCGACTCGCCATGGTAAATTAACGATAAAAAGATAATTTTCAATTAGAAAAAAAAGGTGCTTACCTTTTTATCTTTAGGATAAAAATTTTAAGAAAAAAAATAATATTACGGATCTCCGAGTAAACCCGTTCTAAAAGCCTTAGGGCTATAAAAGAAGGAAAGTTCCATACTTTAAATTACGTAACTTAAAGTAATTTAGCTAATTTATTAAATTACATAAATTATTATGATCTAAATAATCTAATAAATCCAAAAAATTAGTATTATATTAACAAAATAAAAAAAGGTATAAAGGTTTTAGATTCTTTATATAAATAATTACTTACTTAGTTTTTTGCTTTTTAATTATTAATTTAAGCTCTTAATCTAAAGGTAATTGCACCGTTCTTTAATTAAGGAAAAAATCTTTAAACCTTTTTAACGAATAAAACCATTAAGTTATTTCTCGCCTTATTATTACTTGCAAATCAAGACCCATTTCGGATACTGCTTATATCTCCAGGTGGATGTATGACAGGTTCGTTACATTAACGTCCGGTATTCTATAATAATTAAAAGGCGGAATAATTTTTTCTTGTAATCGATTCGCGCCAAATAATGGCAGAATCGAAATTCCCTGTTGTTATAGTTATTTCGCGCCGAACGAAAGTAGTTGGAAACTATTTCTTTAGCTTCGTCCTTTAAGGGAGCCGAATTACAGAAAAATCGGTTTCCTTTTTTGGCGAATTAAATATTTTTCTTTTTTAGGCTTTTAACTTCTTAGGCCAAAAAGTCCATTCGCTTTTCCATAGTAAGTTCTTTTTCTTTAATTAAACGCTTTGGTACTTTTTTCTTTTGGTTTCCAGCTAGGTATTTTTCCTTATCCTCATTTATTTCAGTTCTTTATACTTTAATTATTTCCCTTGCGGGTAAAGGCTGTTACTGGGATTAAGAGGAAAAAAGGCCTCCTTAAGATCGAATAGTAAAATGTGCCATGTTGTTAATTAGTTAAAGAATTTTTTTAATAAAAAGTAAATCGTTTAATCTAATTATTGATTTTTTACTAGTTAATAACGGGGATTAGGTATGTTATTTATTTTCTAAACGTCTTCCTATGTTATTATTTGCATTAAGTTCAAAAAGCCTATGCCTTAACTGGGCGGTAAATTATTCGTTAGCTATTAATTAAGGAATTATTAAAATATAACGAATCTGTTATATATCTATTTGGAGGTATAAGCAATATCCGAAATAAGGTTTTAATTTGCAAATAACAATAAGGCGAAAAATAATTCCTTAGGGATTTATTCGTTAAAAAAATTTAAAAACTTTTCCCTTAATTAAAAAACGATATAATTACCTTTAAATTAAAAGTTTAAATTAATAACTAAAAAGCGAAAAATTAAATAAATATTATTAATATAAAAAATTAATTTATTATATATCTCAATTCTTAAAATAAATATATCGTAAATCTATGTAATTTATATAATCTGGTCCAAATTACTTAAATTACTTAGATCACTTAATAAGCCAAGCCTTTTTGCCCGGGGTTTACCCGTAACAGATCCGCGCTAGGCCCCATAAGTAGGTCTCCTGGAGACAGGAACCTCTGTTCCTATAACATTATTCCACCTACAGCAATAATTTTTCTAAGGATATTTAAAGTTATTTTCAGCAGCAATCGTTTAAAGATAGATATTGCTAAGAAGGTGGATAGATTAATAAAGTAAAAGGAACTTGAAAAAGTTATTTACGATATTATTATAATAGTTATAAATCTTTTTAATTAAAAGATTTACAGAAAATTAAGGGGGTGGAAGCTAATAAAGCCTATAACTCGTATTTTGACGAAAATTCTTTTAATTCGACAATTAGTAATAATTCCGAAAAAAAAACTAAGCCGTATCCATAATAAAACGGACGATTCGGAATGTAAGGCTGTATAGCCTTATTTGCCTATACCGGAAGTTATTCCAGTTTTTTAAAAAAAGATTTTAATAATATTACGTACTATTACCGGATAAAGCTTAAAATATATTACCAGATCCTTTTTAGTTACGGCAACGCCGTACCGAATTAAATTTCCAAATTAGTTAATTATTATCGATTCCGGAACGCAAAGCAGAAAAAGGAAAAAATTATTTTCGGCTAATATTAGTTATAAGTTAAAATTTAAAAAACGTAATACGTATCTAACCGTTTTTAATGTTATTTTCTTGATTGCGATTAAGCATAATCGCTTATATCGTATTAATTTTCCCGTTGCCCTCAAAAATTGACAGAAAGTTATATAATATAAGTATATTAAAAACTGAAAGGCAATTACGTTAAAAAATGGGATCAAATATATTGGGTAAAGCAATTAATTGTTGTTTATTGCAAGAAGCAATTTAGGATATAAATCCTAACGGTATCTTTTTATTAATGTAAATATTTATATATAAATTTAACAAATATGGGGTATTTTAAAAGTTTAAGGTTAGGATTATTATCTGTGGCGACTTTTAGCTCCGTAAAGATTTTAATGCTTACGCTTTTACGTTAGCAGGCAGGTTTTTCCGTATATTTATAGTTATTGTAGCCCGATTTAACCTTATGCTTCGTTAACTTAATGCCGTTAACGCGTTTTTGTATAACGATCTTAATAAGTTAGTATACCTACGTTTTTTATAAGGATTTATACGCCCGGATTTTTATTTAAAGTTTCAGAAGGCCCTATACGGCTTAAGGCAATTATTACTTTTATAGTAACGGGACTTAACAGCAGGATTAAAGGAATTAGGATTAAAATTTATTCAAAATAATTTATGTATTATAACTAATAATTGGTTAACGTTATTTTTTTTCGTTAACGATATAGTTATAATACATAAGATTCGTAATATAATACGTATTAAAAATTTTTTATAAAGTTAATATAATATGTTTATATTAACGATTTAGGGAACTTATAATAATTTTTTAAGATACGTATTTTGCGAAACCGCGTAATTAAAAGGCTATGGTTATTATAGAATATTTATTAGAAAAAGCTATATATATATTTCGAGCTATCCAAATTTAAAAAATATTACTTCAAGGTTTTTAAATAGAAAAATCTTAAGGAGTATTAAGGCAAAATGTCGGTAGCGTAAAAAAAGTTATATTTCGAAAGAATCGGAAGCTGATTATACGGAATTATCGTTATTTGCCCGGATTTGGCTAAAGTTATTGTTTATTTATTTGGTTATTATAAAAATTCAAGCTTTACGTATTTTGACGTTATTAATAAGGCTATTTTTTACGTTTATTCCATACGTATTTTAACCTTAAAATTCGGAGGTAACGAAAATTTTAACGTACGATCGTTCCTGTATGCGAATAACGTTTCCTTCGCGGATAACCCCGATCGGAAAAGCTCCTAGGGATTCGTATTTTTATTTTTCGATAGCCTTATTATATAGAAAGTTAATAAACAAAATATAATTATTATTTCGCATACGGAAGTTAAGTTATTAACCCTATTATAAACTGTATAAAAAACCTTTTTTATATTAAGGTTATTTAAGATTATTAGGTTAAAATTAGGCGATGATTTAATCATCTAAATAAATAATAAACAAACGATACAGTTAGTTACTAAAAAAACTATACGCTTAATTACGAAACTAAAGTACGTAAATATTTATAATTATTGGTTTCACAAAATTTACGTAACAGGAATGATAAGGGTCGAATAGACGTTTATTAACGCCATGGTAGTAAATGGCTTAATTAAGCCCTTAAGGTTTTAGCAATATTAAAAATTCATTAAATTGCTAAACCTTTAGGACGTTACTTTAAGGCTAAAGGAAACCTAGGAAAGGTTAATTTATTCCAGACGTTATTTAGCAACAGAAAACTATCGCCCCTGTTTTTTATCTATCGTTCTTTCCCCTACAAATTATTATTACTTTTGTCGTGGAATAGGGGTATCTGTGTTAGTTATCAAGCTCCATAGCACCCGGAAGAACCTTATTCCGGCGCTCCCATAATATATAGAAAGCTTCTTAGCTACCGCTCCTTGGAGCTTAATTTTAATAAGATAATTATTGCTTTCTATATTTTATACAACCTTTTTTCGCAATTAGCCTAATTGTAACAATTATGAACCCGGTATTTTAATTGCGCAAAATAGTTATAATTAAATTAATTATAATTTTTTATTTATTGATTTAAAATACCATACTACTTATTAATATATTAGATAATCCCATTTCCAAGGACGTATTTTTTAATGATTATTTAAATTACTTTAACTAATTTCTTTTTTTACGGTTTAACGTTATTTTACGTAACATATAACATCTTATAAACCTTAATATATTTGACGTAAATTATTTTACAGGCTTTCGAAAACTTTTTCGATTAAGGAATATATTGCAGAAATTAACGTTAAAGCGAAAAAATAACATATAAAGGTACTAGCCTTTTGGGAAGGCTTTTATATTAATATCGTTTAATGTAAACTTCCTTTAAAAAAATCTAAGGAGCTATTTTTTGATAATTTCGAAAAAAAAGTACGATAAGGATATCAAACGTCTTATGGAAGCCGTGCGCAGAAAGTAACAGAAAATTTCTAAAATTAATATCCGATACCTTAATATTTAGATATGGATTAACGTAATAATAAAAAGCCAGATCTTTAGGAACGCCTAAATTGCCTTAGTCGTCTAAGGAAAAATTACGGTATAGGATTTGCTTAAGGAATTAAAAAATTAATTCGTCTTTTTTGGCTAAATACTATTTCGATAATGCGCGAAAATTACTGCAAAACCTTATACCTAATTAAGGTAAACCATATAAAACTTAATTAATAATATTACAGCTGGTACGTTATTTATTTTAAAATAAAGATATATAACTTTTAAGAAATTAAAGAAACGTTTGCGGCAAAAGATTTCCTGAACGTCGTAAGAAAACGTTTTATACTAAATTAAAGGCAGCGGAAGTTAATTAATCTTATTAAAAATAATTTTTTTAATAAGCTCATAATAAACCTAAAGGAACTTAAAGATTAATTTTCGGCCATATGCCATAAAAACAAATTAAGGGCCGAAACTAAAAAACCCGGAATTTTCATTATTATATTATTAGGATCGTAATTTAAAAAAAGAGTATTAGTATAATTTAATATAGGTTCCATTCCGTTAAATACGCTTAAAAAAAGGGAATAAATATTTTTACTTAATTACGTTAAATAAAACCTATTTAGAAGAACCTAACGAATACGCTTATTTATATTTTGCAATTACGAGGGTAACTATCCGGAAATTCCGTTATTTAAATTAAAAAGATATTAAGGGGATTTGCAAACGGTTTAAGCAAAATCGGTAAAAAAAGTTTTATAAAAATCTTATAAAATTTCTTAAGTAAAAGGAAATTATTTAGAAAATTATGAAATAATTAGCGTTTATCCTTATTATATAATTTGGCAAGATTATTACGGTATTTATTAATTTATATATTTTTAATTCTTTTAGGTTAATTTTAAAGATTTATATTATTATTTATTTTTATACGTACTTTTTAGCCTAATTTATCCTAATCGATAATTATGGGGCCAGGTATTTCGTAAACTTTAAAAACCTCTTCGTCTCCGATACCTTTGTACTTAATATTACGGGAAACATAATAGAAACGGGTATTTCCTTATTCCCGATTAATAATATAAAGAAAAAAAATAATTAAGAAAGTATTACATAAAACCTTTAATAAGTTAAAATATGATTTCATATTTAAGGATATAATAATAATAAAAGGATTTTACGTTAATATTATTTCAAAAGTTTTATTTTATAAAATTAAAATCTGGTATTACGGTTTGGATTACTTTTTTAAAATAAGAAAAATTGGAAAAAATATTATTTTTACGAAACTTTAATAATTACATAATTTAACTTTCTTCGAATATAAGCCGTTTTCCTTTTATTTAAACATTTTATTAATAATTCCGTACAATTTAATTAAAATTATAATATATTCGATAATTAATAAAAAAGAGAAAAAAGCCGTAAAGGAAATCGAATGATTACTTACGTCCCCGCACAGGAATAGAGGATCTTTAGTACCTAAGATTAAGGCACCTAAGACCTACGGCGTTAAGATCGTTCGTTAAAAACGTTAAAAATGTTATTATAAAAGAGATAACGCGCCGGAAATATAAGGTTTATATTCGTGCGTAAATTCTTTAAGTAATTTTAAAACGCTTATTAAAAAATTAAGCCCTTAAACCTTTTTGGCGTATTACGTAAAATTATTTTAATTATTTTACGGATTACGATAACCTTAAGTAATTCCTAATAATTAAAAACAAATATAATACGAAATTTTTTATTTTTTTAATTATTAATCGTATTTAAAAAATAGAGTTCCGGGTTAATAAGGATTTTAAATATTAAGTACGTAAATAATATAAATTTTTTATTTGCAAATTACACAAAATAATAATATTAAAATAATTATAATAAACAGATATATAATTTACCAAGCATAATATATTAAAAAAGGAATTTAATTTAAGCTTCCGCCCTTATATATTAAAAAACCTATAGGAAAAAATAAGCGAATAAGTTGAAAACTAATTAATAAAATTTTGAAAATAAGGCTCGGAACAAAATTTCTTAGGGAACTTTGGCCTAAAATAATAAAAGTAACAGCGTAATTATATAATATAAACCCAAACCACTTTTACGATTAACTTTTACCTAATAAAATGTTCGTTCGTTAATTTAAATAATATTTCCGTTAATATAGCCCCGCCATAATTAATATAATTATTGTAAATCTTAGGCCCAATTAATTTAGAATTTTCGTATATGGCGTACAAACGTATTTGTTAACAAAAAAACAAAAAATAAGAATAAATAAGCGAACATAAAAAATTAAACCGAAAACTTATATCGGATATCTAATAAAGTACTAAACTTTTAATATTTACCAAATATAGGTGTCCAAATTCCGCAAAATTATTATTACGTATAACGTTATATTTAATAAGGATAATTTTATTCGCTAAAAAAAGGCGTTTACCTTAATTATAAGCCGGGAATTCGTACAAAATTTCCATATTTCTGAAAACCTAACTAAAAAAAAAAATTAATTTTCGATATAATTAAGGCGTAAAATACTTTATATATTAATTATAATATTTTAAAAGACACAAAAAATTCTAATTCCAAATTTAAAAACTTAATAAATAACTACTTAGAAACTTAAAATTTGGCAGTAAGGCAATTTACGGGCAAAATTAAAATTAATCGTAAATTTTTAACCCTTAAAAATATTCCTGATCGGGAAAATAAGGTCCAAAACAACGTTCAAAAAAGTAAAGTTTAGCTATTTATTAAAACCGAAACTTAACTACTTACTAAAAGTATAAAGCCCGCAAAACATCCGCAAATTTACCGCAAAAAAAAATAATACAGAAAAACCTTCCCAGAAAATGTACTTAACGGAAATTACAGGTAAATTAATTTATTCGTATATATCTTAAATTAGGTTCGGGACTTTAATAAGGAATAAGAATTCCGGTAATTAAAAAAAACTTGGCTTTCCGTATTTCCATATTTAAAAAAAAAACAAAAGAAAATAACCGTAAATATTTACTTACAAAAATAAAAAATTACGAAAACGAAAAAAGCCTAATAATTTAAAAATAACGGCGCTTATTTGATAAATGCTACCGTAATTTACGGAAATAACAAAATATATTTAACCTTAAATCGAAATTTAAAAAAAATTAATTATTTATTCCTATTATTATTATACATAGCAAAATAAAAATACGAAAGGTTTTATACCTTTTATGTAATAATTATAACAAAAATACTACAAAAAAACGTTAAGAAATTAAGCGCAATATTTGGCAGATCCAAAATCCATAAAAATTAGTTAATTAAGCCGCCTAAGTTTTAAAAAGATTTCGAAAAATATCTTTTAAAATAAACTTTTAAGAAAAATATTAAAAAAGAATTAAAATGATTACGGAACGCGGAATATAAAAAGAAATACCGATTACATAAGTGAAATTTAAATTAATTTTTTAAAATAGGTTTTAATATATAAATTCGATAAAAATAATTAGCTAAAACGTTATAAATTACATATTTACGTACGTAATAATTTTTAGAAAATCAATTTACTTATTAATACTTATATTATTACATTCGCAGTTAAATTTTTCAAAATAATTATAATTATAATAACTAAATTCGACGTTAAAATTCGTTAATTCGATATCGAAATGACTTTTTTAAACATTTTTCGCAAACAATAAATTAAAATAACTTACGTTTTTCCCGATAGTTTTAAAAAAACGGAATATGCGCAAAACTTAAATAAACGCTATATAAATTTAGGGATTTACTTTTATTATAATATCAGAAATCTTTTTTTACTTTACGGAAATTAAGGTTTACCGTATCCTTAAAAAAGCCGTATTTATTTTATAATAAGTAACGTACGTTCGTTTTTATATTTCTTTATTAATAATTTGTTTTTTTTATTATCGGAAAAATTAACGCCAAACCGATAAATTATTTTTAAAATTAAAAGAAATATATAATGTTAAATATTAAAGCAAAATACATTAATTTTTAAATATTTAAATAATCCAGAATAAATTAAAAAAATTCTTTTAATTTACGATTTTTATATTAAAAATGTTATTAGTCGTTTTAGGTGTATAAAAAGCGTTTACGTATTATTCACATTTTTAAAAATTAAAAAATATATTCCTAATACTGGAGTAATATTTAAGGAATAAATTAACAATTATTAAAAATACGTAAACTTTATTTTATATATAATAATAATAATCTACCTAAGCGTAATTTACGGAATTTCTATATTATTAAAACTCCTAATTGAGTTATTTAATAAATATATTAAAATAATTAATAAAATAATCCGTTATTTCTATTATATACGTTTCCTAATAATCGTATACAGGGGTGAAAATACGGAAATCCGAACGTTATTAATTACAAAAAATATATTATTTATTTATAATTCCGAAATACGGCATTTTCTCCAAAATTATATAATAATTATTTTTGGAAAATTAATTATATAAAAAACAATTTATTAAATAACGGTAATAACCTTTATAATGAAGGCTAAATTTTTCGTATTATAATATACGGCTTAAAAAATTATAGTTTTTATTTATTTATTTCAGGATTTAAAATTAATATTAAATTAAATTTAGAAAACATTTTATAATAATTAACCAATAATTAGATTTCTAATAAAGAAAAATAAAAAATTAATATTTAATTACGTTACGTTAATATATAAAATATATAATTATATTAAAAACAAATCCGTAAATTATTTAACCTAATTTAAATATTTATTAACGGATTAACGAAAGTTTTTCTTAAATAATAATTTAAATATTTTAAATTATTTTTTAATTTATAAGATTTATAGCAGAGATAATCGAAAAAACGTAAAAGCAAATAAAATACGTAATATTTTATTAGGCCTAATACCTTTAAGGCGAATTTGCCTCGAACTTTTAAAAAAAAACCAAAAAATTATTATTATTATTATTATTATACGTATAGCAAAAATAAATTAAAAATTTGCTTAATTAAGGCTAATACTTACGCGTATGCGGCAAACGTATTACCGGTAAATACCGTAATACCGGCAGACGTTATAATAACAGGCGTACTTATATTTCCTTATTTCTTTTTTAATTTTTCGAAAAATATACCAATAACCGTATAAAGGCGGTCCATCTCTTATAACTTCGGTTAATACCTTTTCCAAAACATAAAAACGGAAATAAAGAAAAAATATATACGGCAAAAGGCGTTATTTTCGAACGCTTTTACGAGGCGTATTACGGCGGTACGGGTAACGGTAAAATTACAATTAATAATTAATAAAAAAGAATTTTTAAAAAATAAAAAGGTACGTATACCGGTATATAAATATACCTGGAAACGTAACGTTAATAACGATTATTTACGGCAGCGTTATAATATATACCGTTAAAACGGCCGGCGAACGCGGAACATAAATAATTAAGGTAAGGTTCGGAACGGCGTACTCCACGTACGGGATATTGGCGGGGCGGGCGAATAGGCGTTACGGGCGTTACGGGCGTTACGAGCGTTATAAACGCGGCAGCAGGCGCGGGCGCGGACAAGGTAAAAACGTCTTGTTCGCGTTCGGCGTCGGCCGCGGCATTTATAACAGTAATGGCGGCAGCGGCGGCAGCGGCGGCCTCCGCGCGTATTACGCGTATTATGCGAACGTAAACGGCCGTAATGCGTTAAACTTAAAAAAATATTTACTATAATTATTATTAATAAATTTAAACAAAATTATTTAATAATAATAATATTTATATTATTATTAACATTATTATTATTAATAATCATAATTATAATTATTAATTAATATATTTAATAATTTATAATACGTATAACGTATATTTAAAAATAAAAAAAATATTTATTTTTAATAATAATAATAATACTAATAATAATAATAATACTAATAATAATAATAATAATACTAATAATAATAATAATACTAATAATAATAATAATTTATATTATATACGTTAATATAGTAATTATTATTTCTTAATATAAGGTATTTACGAAATTATTATATAAACCGAAAAAAGAATTTTAATACGTAAAAATAATAAAAAAGTAAACGGGCAAAACGTAAGTCTCATTATTCCGTTACTTATTACCGCAGTAATAATAAAAAAATAAATATAGTAACGATTTTTCCCTTATAATTTAATATACGTATAATTTATTTTATTATTATAATTATTTCAAAATTATAAAAATTACGATAAATAAATTTAAAAAAGTAATTCCTTTTTATTTAAGGGGTATATCGTAAAATAAGGGTATTTATATTAATTATTAAGTTTCATAACATCCGGAAAAACCTTATTCCGGCGCGTTTATAATATATAGAAAGTTTCCTAATTACCGCTTCTTAAAGCTTAATTCTAGTAAGACAATTATTACTTCCCACACTTTATGCAACCTTTTCTCGCGATCAGCCTAACTATAACAACTTTTATCCCTAAACGACCTTAAAATAAGGTTAATAAAAAAGCTTTCCAACAAAGCTTTTATAGTTTAGTGGTATAACCTTAGGTCCTAATACCTAAAGATATAGGTTCGAATCCAGTCAGAAATTCTGGCATTTCGAATAACTTTCCCAGTTAATCGAGATATTAATTACCCTTTTTTTGTTTCAGTTTTTGCGTTTTATTTATTATTTGTTAAAAGCTAACCATTACGGTATTTCTTTTTTGGGCAGTTACTTAATATCATGAAAACTTTAGCTATTAATTCCTAACAGCTGGGGGGGTGTATTGAACCTAGCTACGCCATGGCTTAGTTAGCTAATAAGCTAATGGAAATTGCTTCGGTTATTCCGGTATCATTATCTTTTGGCTACCACTGTTTTTATATGTATTTAAGAAGGGTTCACCATTTTCACCTTTTATAGAGGACCTTCCAGAGGTCATGAAACCTTTAATATACCTTTTCTACAGATATATATGCTTCTGTGTGTGATGCAGGGTCTCACAGTTGCATTGCAAAAAAGATTTCTCATGGTTGGTCTCTCATTGCATACTCTCTGCAGAACTATTCTCTAGGTCCTCGACAAGGGTATCACTTGACGCGTCTGTGATGGACCGAGGGTTAGCTCGGATATAAACCCAGTTTGCTGTCTCCTGAAGTGGCCCGTTTCCCGGCGCCGTCATGATACGCATAGTGGCCCGTAATAGTTTCACCCTAGTGGGTAACTCCTGTGGTGATAATGTCGCTGTGAGTGTGTATAAGTTTGGAAGCTATCTCATATTTCACCAATTAGTAAGATGAACGATAGAAGCCGGACTTGCATAGTTACAGGAAGCCAAAGATTGAGCCTTGCCTCATGGCGCAACGCCCTCTTCAGCTCCGCCGCCATGAAGCGTAACAAGTGCACTCCACGGCCGCCACCACTGCCATCACCCCCGCCCGCTGTAGCAACCGCCCCCGGCAAAGCTGTATGGGAGATGTTCTGCCATAGTTCCATCTCGCAGCTGTATTTTCTTCGCGCGAGCCGGTCAAACTCTTCCGCGATGAGGTTGGCAGCGGACCGGACGATTGTGTCTCGGTATCTACTTGCTTCCCACGCGGACCACGAGCTGGCCTGTGTGTGCAGGTCCTCGAGGACCGCGGGCAACCCCTTAATGCGGCTGGTCTCCTGTGCCAGCTTGACCGGGGACCTATCCTTGAAGACGCACGTGTAATAGTATGACACGAAAGAGTCTGGGTCCTCGAACCCGGCCGTCCTCAGACAACGTAACACGTACTCGATGCGGGCCTCTAAGCTCGCTGGTTCGGATGCAGTGGCTGGTCGTGATGACGGTTTCGGTAGCAGGCTCGGTTGGCTGAACTCACCGATCGGGGGAAGTTGGAAGGAGGCATGGGAATTTCCCAAGAGTCCTTGGCTAAACAGCGTTTCAGAACTGCGGGATCTTGTATTTCATTTTGGAGTATTGCTTGCCGAATGACTCTTTGAGCAGGGCCTTTGATCCTACCTGTTCCTCGTAACGCGCAGAGGTTCGGCCGAATCACCAGTATCAATGTGAATGTCCGAGTTCCTGTCCAGGTTCTCGGTATCTTGGAATAGTAGATTCTTCTGACAGGTCCACGAGGCGTCATCTGAAAGGGAGAAGGCTGCAATGTGAAGCAGAAGGTCAGCGTGCCAAGTCGCAGTAATAGATTAAGACACGTAAAATTGAGAAAATAAACACACCTTTCACGAAGTCTGAATCTTTAGACATATCGGAGGCCGCCTGTGATGAAAGTGATGAGCTTGCTGTAATAGGTGAAGCAGAGCTTGCCTCGAGATCCACGGCCACGGCCACAGGGGTACGAGACTGTGGCGAGCATGCGTTTGTCGACGCAGGCAGCGATGTAAAGCCTCCCTGTCCGCCTATCTGTGTGGGAAAGGTTGCGAATGAAGACATATCGCCACCAGGGGTTGAACTTGACTGGGCATTGTTGGCCTTTGCCAGTCGGTCTGCCACTGCTGCCCGCTTCTCCAGGTCTTCTATACGAGACTTGAGTTTCCTTCCTAAGCAAAGTATAAGGTTCAGCGCGGGATTTCCACATTGTGGTACCCATCACAAGCTCATAGCGTGACTAGCTTACGGTATTTCTGCTGTGCTAGCCGGTTCCGATCCCTCTTCCGCGCCAGCTCCTTGTATCCATCACTGGGAGGTGTCGTCCTGTGCATCTCGCCGCTAACTCTTTGGTGTGTAAGCTAGAGTGAGGGAATGGGTACCCGTGGGTGACCCACGAAGACCCATGGGTCCTGATAGGTACTCATCCACTACCCATCTGATTTGGTGGGTATCCGCAGGTACCTATCGGGTTTGCCAAGGACCCATTAGGTACCTATTGGGTTTTGTTAAGGACTTACAGGTACCCAGTAGGTAAAAAATTTACATATAAAACAAATCGCTTTAATAATTTAAAATAATTTGAAATAATACGGTAAAAGTAGTAAAATTAAAGAATTTATAGTTAAATTATATAAAATTCTTCAGATATTATTAATCTAAATAATGCCGATTTTCTTTTAAACCAAACTTAAATTTTGCTTAAAGTTTTATTATTATTATTATTTTACATATTATTTGAATTTTTATTATTCTGCGCGTTATTATATTGCGCGTTATTATTTTACGCGTTATTATTTTGCGTATTATTATTTTGGGCGTTATTATTTTGGGCGTTATTATTTTACGCGTTTTTTTTAGTACGTTTAAAACTTTGGTTGTAAGTTTTGCCTGACGAAAGGCCAGGTTTTTTATTAGGAGCCGCATTTTTTCATTTATAGGTTTGCTAAGTTTTAATAATAACTTAAAATATTTTTAATTAATTACATATCTTTTTGTTAAATAATGATTTATTTGGCGTATATAACGCCTAAATTAATTGTGATAAATAAATGTATTGTTTTAAAATTATTTTATATATTATTTACCTTTGAATAATTTGATTAATTTATTTTTGCTATTTTTTATATAACGCTTATAACAAAGATTTGAAATCGCCATTAAATTTTGAAATTATTGCGAAATTTCCCTTATTAAACGTTAAAAAACGGCTTTTTAAGTAGTAATATAGTATTTACTTGATTTTATCAGATTTTTCGCAAAACGGCGGCTATATATATTAATACTATTTTAAAATTATTTTATTTTTTTAAAGAAAACTTAATACCAGGTAAAACGCGTTATTTTTGCTTTTTAAATGGAACCGGGCCTTTAGGTATTATTTTTCCAGCCGGGCGTTTAGGTATTATTTTCCTAGCTAAAGGTTATTTTATAACGCGGGGAAATCTTTTTTTAACGTTAGATGGTGTTTTTAATTTTAAAATTAATTAGCAAATTATTTATTTAATATATGTTATTTTGGTTATTATTATAATTATTAAATTATTAGCAAAGAATTATTTTAGGATTATTTCAATAAAACTTTATTATTATCATTAAATTTGTTATTATAATAACGTAAAGTTATTAATTATAATAGCGGTATAATAATTAGTAAATGTTTTGCGAAATTTTGATTAAATATAAATATAAGCGATTGTTTTTTAGAAGGTGAGATATATAAGGTAATATAAAGTAATTAAAAAAATTTATAATTTACTTAGGTGCCCTATTTTAAAAAGTCTTATTTTCTTATTATAATAAAAATAATATATATAGCATTATTATTTAAAAAACTTTTTTTAATTTTAATTTATATAAATAAATATATTTATAATAAAAACTTACATATTATATAATAAAAATAAATAATAAATAAATAAGAGAAAAAAAATAACTCTATATCAAATTTAATCCATCTTTAAAAAATACGAATATATTAATTATGTTACTTATTATCTTAACTTAGTAATTACGGGCCTGGTTTATTGTAATTATAACGATAAATCTAAGTTATCTCGAGAAAACAGCCGGTTTTAAGTAAGCGTTAAAATTTAACTTTGCGAAATCTTATTCGTTTATCTTTTAATAACGCTCTTATTTTTGATATTAATTAGCCTTTTTTTTTGCAAAATTAATCCTTAAATACAGTTTTTTTATATGAAAATCCGTATATTTCAGCAATTTAACTAATATATGAAAATCCCCGGAATACCTAATTTTCGTTTTCGTTATTTTCGGTTTTATTCGGATTTTCTGAATTATTATCTAATATCTTGTCAAGTTTATTTGGTAATAAGTTATATTAATCCGGCAATTTCTTTAAATTTTCGATAAACGGAATTTGGAATATTTCTCGTATTTCTTCTTTACGTTTTTTAAATCGTTTTCGGGTATAAGCAAAGTCGTTATTATTATATATAATATGGTTATTTAAATTAAATATTTTAGTTCGGATATAAAATAATATAATTAAAATTAATGTGAATTATTACGATAATATGAATTAATAATTAAAATAATGTTTTAACTGAATAAACTTTTAGGTAAATTTTATTAATATAGAAAAACATTAAATATATAAGAAATTACGTATAAAATAGGCAAAACAGGGAATTATATTATTAATCCGTTATTGTAAGATTAAAAGCGTTTTGTTCGGATAAATATTTAAATAATATAATTAAGAAATATTTTTTAAAATATTAATTATATAATTTATATTCGTTTTTAAAATAATCGTTAATAATATTTTCTTACGGATTCTCGCTAATACGGTATACCGAATTTCTTTTTTTAGGATTTGAATTTAATATGAAAATTTCGGTAAGGTTTCCGTAATTTAAAATAAATGTACGTATAACAAATTGTATTTTCCGTTTATTGTACTTTTTCTAATATTTTTTGTATATTTATTTAAAGTATTTAATACTTTCTCCATAAAATATATTATTCAATAATCTTAATTAAAAATAATTTTGCTAATTATTAAAATACTTACGGAATTTATTAGCCATATTATTTGATAATAGGTAAATTAAAACGCAAAATAAATTAATAAATAATTATTAGTAAATAATGTGTTAATATATTTAAAAATGTTCGAAATTGTTAATTTGGTATTTTTTCAAAATAATTATAGCCATATTAATCATCGGTTAATAAATTTGGGACATGTTAATTTTTTCCTATTTTTTATTTTTTTTATTTTTTAATTTTTTATCTGGGTAATACTTTTAATAGATTTTGACGATATGCTTTTCGTATTTACGTAAATGCTTAAACATAATTTTATACACGTTTACCATATGAAAAATATGGTTTTTCCGAGAAAAGCCGAAATTATTTATTATTTAAAAAAGGTATTTAAAAATATTAACCAAATAACGAATTAGTTTGATACCGTTAAAAAATAATATATAATTTGTTTTCTTTAATAGTAATTATTCGCGTAGAAATTTTTGAATTACGGGGTATATTTTTATTGTACGTAATAAAAAAAAGGTCACCGAATTTTAACGGTTATAAACGTTACGGATTATTTAAAATACGTTTTTATGATTTAAAATGTTATTTATAATTATATTTTACTAAATTTGTAAAAAGAAATATTTTTTTATCGAAACCGAAAAAATTTAAATACTAAATATGTAAAATTATAAAAATTTAATAATTATTTTATAATTATTTTAAAAAATACGTACTAATATAATTATATATTTCTTTTCGAATTAATAAGATTTTTACTTTATTTCGGCAAGCTTTTATATTTTTGTTTTATTCGCCTAAAGTCTTTTCGGATTTATTTGGTAATTTTATGCCATAAAGTTTAAAAACGTTATTAAGTTCTTTTTATAAAGCATATAAGGTATATATATAATACTGAATTTCGTTTACTTATTGGAACTTATCGCCCAATTTCTAAAAAAGCCATTTTTGAATAATTATTTATTTAATATTAAGGTAATTATCCGCAGTAAAAACGCGAAATCGGTCGGTTATTTTTAGTTTTTTTAACCGACGTAAGAACTTCTTGTTATTAAATTTATTTAATTTGATATTACAGAGTTAAATATTAATTAGAAAATAAAATTTTTTCTATTCCAGGTTAATATAATAAATAATAATTCTTTAAAATGAAAATACCAAATAAAACGTAATTTAAACACTATAATTAATTAATGTATAAATTTTTACAAAAATATGTTTAAATCTATATTTAATAACTGTATTAATATATATCCGTATTTACTTTATATATATTTTTATTATTAATTAATTAAAGCCGTTACCGTAAAATAATATTATAGCTTGAAAATACTTATTTAAAAGATTTTGAATAAGTACATTTGAAAATATAAAATAATTAATTAAAAAAGTCTTATGAAGATTAAGCATTTTAAGTAATATTAAGTTTTATTTATAATAAGTAAAAATTATTTTAAAATTATTACCCCGTAAAAAAAAGAAAAAAAGCTGAAAATAAAAAAGATCTAATGTTACAGGTTAGAGCCTATAGGGCGGCTCGGGCTTACGGAGCGAGCTCCTTAGCCCGAGCTCACCTATATGTATATAGGGAGCAGCTATTTTGCTGGTGGCTAATTATTTCTTCCTTTCCCTCCTTACCTTAAATATAAATTTTCGTTAGGCCGTACCTCCGTTTAGCTTCCGTATCGTGCCCGTTATATATATTTAAGGTCATAATTTATCATAATTTCCAGGAAGTTAGGTAAAAATGAAACGTTTCCTAAAGATACCGTGGTTACGGATAATAAGTTAAAAAGAGTTTTATAATAAAAAAATTACGAAATAATATAACTAATAAAACTATAAACGAATTTACAGTATTAACCTTATCCGGAATTATTAAGAAATATTTATAATATTAATTATTTATAAATATATTTTAAAAATTTAATATATAGTAGGAAAAGTCTATTAAATTAATTTTTAACCGTAATAAAACGATAAATAATTTGTTTAATCGGATAACGGAAATAAAAAAATATATTTTTACGAAAGCGGAAAAAAAAAGCCCTTAAAAGATAAAATCCGTTTTGCAAAAAACTTACGGTAAATCTGCCGTTTAATAATGTATTTATAAAAACGAATCGTAAACTTATAAAATAACTTTCGTAAAACGGAAAATAAAAGATATTCCGTTTATTTTTCGCCATATTCCGTACGAAAGTAAAAAAATCGGTTTATTTCCGGTTTTTTTGTAATAACTTATTTAAATAATATAATATTTGAATTAATCGAAAAGTAATTATGATTTAATTATTAGTTCGAAATAAGAAAATTATGAAACGATTTCGACGTTAATAAATTTTTTTTATATAAAAAAGTAATTCGAAAATAAGCAGATAGTATAATCCGTTAAAAAGTAATTATAATATATAAAATAAGGTAATAATTAACAATTTTAAAAGTACTTATTAAATTTTAAATTTAAATTTACTAAATATAAAAATTTAATATAACTTTTAATAATTAAAGTAATCTTTTTAAATATTAATATTAATATATAATTCCGTAACGTATTAATAACGAAAAATATTTTTTATAATAATTATAATCGTTAAATAGGTAATGTAAAAAAAGTAATTAATTATTTAAAAGTTTTATTTAATTATTATATAAGTAAAAAAACAATAATTTGATATTCCGGTTAAAAAAGCAAAACAGTTAATTCATAATAATATATCGATTAAATTAATAAACCGGCTTAAATAACAAATATTTAAAAGGATATATTTATAACGGACGTCCCGAAATTAATTACGTTAATTTTTAAATTTATAAATTAATAACGAAATAATTAAAAAACCGATCCGGGGATAATTTAAGATAAGGCTTAGGAAACCGGCTTTATGCAAAATAGTTTTTTGATAACGAAATAAAAATTCGGAAACGGAAAAAGTAATATTTCCGTTACGCCGCTACGAATTATTTGAATTAAAAATGCTTTAAATATAAATATATAAAGCGGTTTCGTTTAATTAAAATAGAAATTACGGCAGCAAATTTACGGGATGCCGTTAACGGAAATAACGATTTAAATAACGAAAGTTTAAAAAAATAACCTGTATAAAAAATTGTTTGTAAAAAAAAACTTAATAAAAGAAAAATTACAAAGTATTAATAATAAATTAAATAATACTTTTTTATATTAACCGCCTTAATTAATGATATTATATTTATAAACGTTTTAATTAATAATAAATATATTTATTATTTTTTGTTTAATTAACGGTTAATCCGCTGTTTAAAATTATAATATATATTTATTATATCTTATTGGTTAAGGTTAATAAAAAAATAATAAATTTATTATAACCGTAATCCGAAAATTACTTACGTTAACGTAAATTTAAATAGCCGCTTAAAACGAAGTTAGGGATACGTAATTAAAAATTTATTTTATTTTTTAATTTTAAAAAATCCCTTAATAAAATATAATAATATTGTATACGAGGAAAAATAACGGTTTATTTATTTTGCGGACGACGTTACCGTACGTATATTACGCAAAAAAAGATAGTTCGATAAGGGGCTTACGGACCGCTTAAAAAAGCGGTTATAAAAATATAAAAAAGCTTGTTTAATAACGGTTATGATTTTTGCAGTAATAACGCGGTAAAGCCGTTATAAAAAAACGAGACATAATTATTCGCAATTTTTATAAAAGATATTAATAAGGTTTTAAAAGTAAAACCGTAATTAATTTCAAAAATTATAATAAAACGTTTTTTTAAGAAAATACGGAAATTCCGAAACCGTTTTATAAACGATAAAAATTTATCGTAATTATTTTATTATAATAATAATAATATAACGATAAATTTAAAAATAAATATTTCGGATTAAAAAAAAGTAATTTTATAAGGATTTTTATATAGAATATTAAGGGAAAAGTTATTAATTTTACGTAAAATATTTATAAACTTATTTAATAAAAATTGGATTAAAATTAATAATTTTTCCGTAAATACCCCGGTATTATTTGTGAGGAAATTTAACGGGAATTTAAAATTTTACGTAAATTATAAAAAATTAAATAAGATTATAAAATAAAACCGTTATTTTTTTGTTAATAAAAAATATATTACGAATTTTATTATAGGCCCGGTAATTTACGAAGTTCGAAGTTTAAACGGTTTTTTATCGGTCACGTATTTACTAGGGAAACGAATAAAAAATTATATTTTATATATATTTCATGTTTGTCGAATAATTAATATGCTTATTTGGCTTTAGTGGTATACCGGCTATTTTTTAATATTATATTAATATTACGTTAAAACGTTATTTCAATAATTTTTATTCCGTATATATAAATAATATTTTTAATTTATTCCTTTAATTTTCGAATTAATTATATGGCCAAAATTAAGCTGGTATTCGGCCATTTAGTAGAAATAAAATTAAAGTTAGATCCGGATAAATACGAATTTGTAATTTAAAAAATAAAATATTTAAAGTTTATTATCGAAATAAATATAAGCCTGAAAATTAATTTTAAAAAGGTAATTATTATTTAAAAATAAAAAACCTTTATTAACGTAAAAAGGGTTAAACACTTTATCGGATTCATTAATTTTTACCAAACCTATATAGAAAGTTTTAGCGAAATAACGGCTTTCTTTTTATAACTAATTAAAAAGGAAATTCTTTCTATTAGAAAAACAAAAAATAATAAGTTTTCGATTAATTTAAAAAGCTTTTTATTATAACGTTTATTTTTACTTATTAGGACCTTAAAAAACGGTAATAAAAACAAATTTTTCTGGCTAAGTAATTAGAAAATGCTTATTTTAATTTAATTTATTAAGGCATTTATAATTAATTACGTATTTTTTAAAAATATTATCGTTAATTAAATGTAATTACGAAATATACGATAAAAAGTTATTAATTATTATTAAAACGTTAACAAAATAAAAAAAGAAGCTTTAAGGATTAATTAATTTTTTTATAGTTTTAATAAATTACGCAAATTTTCAGTATTTTATAAATATCTGTAAATTTATTAAAAGGTAAATTAATAAACCGATTCGATATTATATTTTATAGGTTATAAAACGTATTTTGCGGTAAAAAAAATATTAGGTTTAAAAAGCGGATAACCCCGCTAATTAAAGAAAAAAAGTATTTAACAAATTAATATAAATTTAAAAACTTTTAATAACTGAAATTTACTTAAAATAAGAAAATAACGAATAACCGGTTATATTTTTTAATAACAAAACATTTTTTCGAAAAAGACTTTTAAAAAATATAAAACTTAAGGGTTTTTAAAAATAAAACTTTAAATATGGCGTACGCCGTTATAGCCCAAAAGTTACGTAATTTTTTCCGGTTATAAACGTAATAAAGGTTTTTATAACGAAATATCCTTTTGATTTTAAAGGTTTTTTATAATTTAAAGGACGTATTTAACTCCTTATTTAAAAGCCGTTCCGGATATTATTAATCTAATAGGTATATAATTTTTATATTACCGGCTACCCAGGAAAAAACGTTACGTTAATAATATTGATCCGTAATTATTATTAGCTGGGATAAGTTTAAAATATATATTATTTTTGCCGTAATTATAACATATATAATAGGTTATACGTATAAAAAAATAGAAAAAAAGTTATTACGGCTTTTATTTATTTTAAACCGATTTTATTTAAATTTTTCGGTAAATTTTATAATCGAGTTACCGGTAAGGCAAAACAGAAATTTTTATGTTTTATAATATTTTATAATCGTTTAACGAACACGGTTATTTTAAAACCGATATTTAATATAAATACGGAAACGTACGTTTAATGTTTTATTACTTATTATTAAAAATATTATCGTTTTTTAAAAAATTAATATCCGATAAAGAAAATAATTAGATAAATAAATTCTGGATTTACGTCTACAATTTAATAAGTATATAATAATAACTTAATATATTTTTTTATTTTTAAATAAACGGAGTTAAAAAAATTAACTAAAACGTTTTTGCGTATTTTTGTTATTTTATAAGTTACGTATAATATAATTATGCCGAATTCCTATTGGTAACATAACTAGCCTTTAACGGCAAAAACTTTTCGTTAAAAGTAAATCTTTTTTTTAATTTACAGATATGATATAAAACATATTAACAAAATACCGGTAATTATTTAATAAACTTCCAAAGCAAAAAACATTATTAATTTCGTTAAAAAATATAAAAAGGTACGGAATTTATATAAGTTATTATAACGTCGATATAGGCCCGGATAAAATAGTTAATTTATACTTTTAAAAAATAAATATTATATTTTAAAATAAAAGATTTAATATAATTAAACCTAAAAACCGTTATTATTTTATAATTATTTAAACACTTATTTTAAATATATATTAAATATAAGGTTATTGCGATTACGCCATATAATACCGTAAAATAAAATATGTTATCGGGAATATACCCGTTATCTAGCTAAATTTTAAATAATAATTAAATGTTACCGGTATTATTAAAAGCCAAACAAAAATATAATAAAACGTATATTAAAGGCTGAAAATAAGTACGTAAATTGCGGTTCCCAAAAAGAGCAATTCATAAAATGGGCAGGTTACGCCGAACCAATAAAAAAATTATGTAACAGTTTTGAAAATATAATTGCTTTTAATAATTTCGAAAAATTATTCGGAAACGGAAATAAGGTTAGCAAAAACGTAAAGGTACGAATAAGGATAAAAGGAAAAAGGTATAAGCAAAGCCGCCGCCGCCTTGTCGCAGCCTTATTATTCCCTAAGGGCGAGGAAGGGGGTGATGTTACAGGCTAAAGCCTATAGGACGGTTCGGGCTTACGAAGCGAGTTCCTTAGCCCGAGCTTACCCATATGTATATAGGAAGCAGCTACCTCGCTGGTGGCTAGCTGTTTCTTTTTTTCCCTCCTTACCTTGAATATAAACCTTCGTTAGGCCGTACCTCCGTTCAGCCTACGCATCGTGCCCGTTATATCTAATAAGAATTTATTAATAAAAAGTTCTATAATAATTATTTTAAAATTATTTTAAACCCTATATGTATTATAATTATATTAAAAACCTTTTTATTAATAATTAAATCCGTTTAATCCACTTTTTAACGACATGTATTATTCTGTAAGTATTTTTTTATAAAACTTATTCTGTTTTTTTAGGAAAAATAAAATATATAAAATAATATCTATATTGTTAATATTTAATTTTAGGTTACTTAATTATTCGTTAACAAATTTATGTAAAATCTTTTTAATATTTCGAATTACGGTTTATTTTATTAAATATGCCGATAATTTCGTTTAATAAGTTTTCGTTATTTTTGTTATTAACGTTTTTTTAAAACCATAATTACCGTTAAAACCAAACCACTTAATCCTTATATTAACGTTTTTGATATTCGTAATATTCTTAATTAATAATCAGAAAATCGGCCGTCTATCGTATTTGGGATTAAAATCGGTTCGAATAATTTGGCGTAATAAAACGGTTTTTTTAACTAGGTAAATTTAATAAGTTAAGGTATTTTTCGTTCTGTAATTATTAGCTAAATTATAAATAACTAAATTTTAAATTTGGCTTTTTGATATCTTATTTTTAATTCGAATTAATTTTAATTAACCTTTATTTTTAATAAATTTTACCATTATCTTTTACTAAAAATCTTCGTTAAATATTTCGTTATTATTTTAATTATCGATCATAATATTTTTTAAATTATTATCCTAATTAAAGTTATTATTTTGTTAAAAAATATTTTATAATAATTTATTATTATCGAAATTATTATCGCCGGGGCTCAAAAGTTTCGAAAATTTACGATATTATTTTAACATTATAATAAATTCGATTAAAATTATAATAAAATATTTTTTTTGGTAATAAACCGATAATTGGCAAAAATAAAAGAAATAATCGAAATTACGTAAATAACTGCCGATATAAGGTCTTAAAATTACGTATTAACTTTTTCGAACGTTATTTATTTTTTTTATCAAACTCTTATAATGGAATTATCTATTTTATTTACTTTAATTCGAACTTAATACCATTAAAATAATGTAATTAGAAAATTACCTGTTTTAAATAATACTTTAAATGCTTTACGAATTAACGATATCCCAAACGAATTTAACCAAAATTCCAATAATTTTATTATTAATTTTCCGCGGTTATTGAAATTTATTAAATATATGCCCATATGATATATAGTATAAAATAAATTAATATTATTAATTAATTTTATGCTTAAATTTACTCAAAAAATATTAAGTAAACCGATAAGATTTTAACCAAAAATATTTACGCATAAAATTCGGTATTATAAACGGAAACCTAATAATAAATATATAACTCTAATTATTTCATAATTACTTAATTATTAATATTTTTTAATTAATATATTCCGTAAATTTTGGAAATACTAAAAGGATATTTACTTAATTTTCGATGAAATATTATTTGAACATATTATTTGAAAAATAATTATAAATATATTATTTTAATTTATACTAATAAGGGTGTTTATTTTAGAAATATTATAAGAAATTATAGAAAAGTTTTGGTTTTGTTATTTCAAAATAATATTTTTTATATTTTTTATAGTAAACAAATAACGTTTTAAATAAAAGATATTTATATTATTTGGAAACTTTCTATTTTTTAAAATGGAATTATTTTAACGCCAATTATTAAAACTTTAAAAAAATAAAAAAAATAATATATATTTTAAAACTCATTTTAAAAAATCCTTTTTTATTTATTTTAAGTATTTATTTAAAAAACAGCGAAAAAATAATTAATATTATTTAATTAAGTGAATCCCTTTTTAAATTTTATAGATACAAAAGTCTTTATCGATAAACCTTTAAATTCCGTATATTTTATATAAATTTCAACTTAATTAAAATGCTATATTTATTAAAAAGTTTTCATTTTATTTTTTTATTTAATTATTTAATTCTTTTTATTTTTACCTTAATTAAATTTTATTATTTTGCCTTATTATAATACGTTATTTTCAATTACCGTTATTTAATTTTTAAAATAATTTTAAAATAATTGAATTTAAGATTTTGAATTTTTAATTCCGTAATACTTTTTTTATTAAAACGTCGAAAATCCTACAAATTATTATCTTAAAATCCGTATACCAAAAAAGTTCGATTGCGAAAAATTAATATTTCGGCAAAATAAAATAATATTTATTATAATTTACAATAATAAATTAAACTTATATTAAATAATTAAAAATATTTAAATATATAGGTCATTTCTCAAAACTAAATAACGTAAAATATAATTATTAAGTAAAAAAGTAATACTGATTAATAAATATTAATTTATAACTATTTTAATATTTTAATAATTATTTATAATTAAGTAAAATAATAATACCTTAAGTAAGTTATAATAAAATACATTAAAGTTAAAAATATAATATTAATATTAAATAATAATAATATAATAAGTAAAATATATTATTCTAATAATAATACAGTTAATAATATTTGTTATAAATTTATCGTTAATCACCTAAACGATTTAATACTTTAATTACCGGAAAATCTTATTATATCTTACGTTTGAAAGTTTTGCATAACGATCCGATAAATAATTTTTTGCCTTAATTATTTTTTAATTATTTTATTAATATTTTTAATATTTATTATCGGCTTAAAGCGGAAATATTTTATTAAATATTCGTATAAAAATAATAACGAATTTTTATATACCCGTTACGTTAAAATTATTAAATTTATTACTAATAAGATTACGGATTTTTTAATGTAATTTCGTGGTATATTTTAATTACTTTCGGCAAATAACGCCTTTATAAATTAAAATAATTTGTATTTTAATATTAAGATTAAAAATATTAAGGAAATTATTTTTGCATTTTGTTTTATAAATTTTGATTACTTTTTCATTATTTTATTTTTTACATTTTTAATATAATATTAAATTATGTAATATTTGATATTTAAGATGATATAATATCGTAAACGATTTATATTTTAAATTATATTAGCATAAAAATAACTTTTAAACATTTTTAGAAATTATAAATTATTATTTATAAAAATATTTCGGCTTTCGATATGGTTTTTAACAATTTTCTATAATACCTTTTATTTACGAAAAAAATTATTTGTTATATTATTTGGCCCGTAATAAATTTTACGATATTTTTATTTAAAAAAATTATTTTCGTTTAGCATTATAAAAAAAATAAACCTTATAAAAAATTACCGCAATTCTCGATTTAGGTAAATTCGAAATTAAAAAAAAAGGTTTGCCCGTTTAATTACATTAAAATTTAACGTTATAAATAAATATATTAAATAATTATTTTAAGATAATTTTAAAATAATTTAATTAAATTTTAAAACATATATAAATACATATCCGATTTATTTAAGATTATACGATATTTTATTATTAAAGGTTACCGGCTTTATAACTTGGCGTAATAAGGCCAAAAAAAACCATTTTATACATTATTTTAATACGAAATCCCGCAATTTTATTCTTAAAGTTCGTTCTTAATGTTCGAACCTTTTTTTTATTATAAGTATATTATGAGAAATTATAAAATAAGGTTTTAATTATATTAAGGGATTTAAGTAAAAATAATTTCAAATATGTAAAAGCAATAAGAATTAATCCGATTTTAAAATTAACGTATTAATTAATGGCATAAAAAACGTTTTGAAAAACTTATTAAATAAGGCTTTTAAAAAAGGTTTGATATTATTAGATATATTTATGTCAAAGTTATTTTTGCAATATTCGATAACGTAAATCTTAAGTTTTACATAGGTAGAAACTTTCCGCAAAAAAAGCTAGAAATGATTTAAGTTAAAAGCGGTTATAGTATTGATTTATTAGCCGTAACGTAAATAATTTTCCTTTTTTTTCTGCTAAGTTAACCTTATAAAAATAACTAATTATAATACATTTAATTTATTATATATAATAATTATTTTAAATTATTTCAAATTATTTTTAAGAAATAATTAAATTTACGATATTGTTTATTTTACCTAAAAATAATATATATTATTTTTATAATATAATAATTATTTCAAATTATTTTTTTACTTTCTTTTTTAATACGTTTAAAATTTACGTATTTTGTTAATAAGTAATCGTAAGTACCTAATAAGTCCTTGGCAGGACCCATTAGGTACCCGCGGGTAATGCCAAGGACCTATTAGGTACCCGCGGGTACCCGTGGGCCGTGGGTAATTTTCGGTGGGTGGTTCCTCCCTCACCCTACCTCTGCTCAGTGATGCTCAACTGAGCAGTTGTTCAGTCGTGCTCAGTTGTTTTCTGCTGAGCACTTGTCACGTGATCTTGACCAAATGGGTCTCTAGTTTCTTGGCCCGACCGTTGCTGCGGCCCCGACCCGTCAGGTTGTAACATAATTCACCTTTGTTATGGCTGCACCAGACCATCACGCCACCAGGGCAAAAGATTGGTGGAATGATCGCAATTATGGCAATCATCCTGGTGCTTACATATGTATATATGTACTCGTACATGTTGGAAGACATTACGGGTGACCAGGCCGTAACAACCTTCTTCAGATATATGCTTTGTTGTGTGATGTCAAGGTCTCATACAAGCGTATTCGAAATTAACCTTCGTAGCTCAACGAATTATTGTAAATACAGCCCAAATTCTTTTAATGTTCATTCTAAAGAGATAGCAGACCTAGCAATGCCATGTATTAGCTAGTCAGCCACTAGTAGGGATTGCTTTATTGTCTCCGGCATCCCTTTTTCGAAGCTACGACTGTTTTTACGCAACTTTAAGCAGGCTTCGATACTTTCACTTGCAGTTAAACCTCCTTCAAAGTTAACATAATAATTTATCGCTTTTCAGTTAAATTTGCTTTAATATATAATACCATGGTTGCGTAATTATATACCCGGTCCGCACTCTTTTAACTTTACTTTAATACATTCGTTATATACGTTTATTAAAGCTATTCGTTACCTCAGTTACTTCAGGCACGCTAGCTTGTCCACGTTCGTTTTGTCCTCTTTCTACTTTGATATTTTTACCCAATTATATTCCAAGATTTTTAACGAGCCAGCGAGACCTGAGTTGTAGTTGCGCAAAAACCGCTTCTGTCGGATATAGGGGCCATCTGTTATTATTCCATTAGGCTCTATGCTTATACTTTTATCCAGGTGCTATGAGGGTCCTGCCTCCCAAATTGGCGTTGATTGAGAAACCAGGTTAGAAGAACACGGACACAAGGGTTCAGTGGAAGATGCATTGTCGACTCCATTAGATAGGTCTCAGCCTGTTTACCGGAACTATGTATACGAACGTAGCAGTTGACTGCTAGCGAAGGAGTTGATGCTCTTATCCCCACTACCCGCTAAACACCCCGTAACTACCCTAGACGCACGATGAGTTGCTCTTAGCAGTTTCAGCACACGCCTAGATGGACGGCGGCGGCTGGGACGAGTCGTCGTTGCGGACGCACCCGGACTTGGCGGTGAGCTCGCTGGGGCACCGAACCCGGCTGAAGGTGATGTCGGGGTTGTCCGAGTTGCTGAACCAGTCGAAGCGCCAGTAGCACCCCTCCTTGAGGTTCTCGGGCATCTGGTCGCACTGGGCGCGGCTCGAGACGCCGCCGTACTGCGCGCCAGGGAGCGCATGGCCGAACTGCGCGGAGCAGCCGTCGAACAGGCCGACGCCGCCGCCTGGCATCAGGAGGTCGAAGTGGTTCGAGCCGAGGTCGCCTCCCGTGTTCGTCGACTGGACGATCATCTTCTTGCCCGAGACGGGGCCGGAAGTGAATTGAAGCCTGGCTTTCGCGTTAGAGGGGCTGGCTAAACATGTCCCTTTAGCTTATGGGAACTTACTGGTAGCAGGCGCAGCACCAATCCGACTCGGTTTTGCCTGTGATGGCAGTAGCGGCGTAACCGTATGACAGGTTGTCGCTGACGACCCACGGCGACATGTTGGAACAGGTGAAGGCAGAGCCGCCATCACATCCAGATCGGGTGCTTGGACTAGAGAGGAGCCTGTCATTCTTATCGCATGTCGTAACCGGGGCGCTCACATCCGCTTTGCCGGACCAGGAACATGATGGCTTGCAGCAATCCCAGTACCGGGTTGTCCGGCCGGTCGTCTGCGCGAAGGCGGTCGAGACGGAGGCGGCCGCGAGAAGGCCAAGCACTACTGATTTGTTATACATCTTGGATAGCTTGGCTCGATGAGTCTGGAAGCGCTCACAGCTCAGAGCGCCGGCAGGTGGGCGCAGCGTATTTATGTTATTCTCTCCTACATGGCTAGTAGGACGAAAATCGTTGCTAAGGCACTAGTTTCAAGGCCCCCTACAAGTCCTAGCTGACCTGTTCCCTTGAAGCCACCGCTTTCCATGCGGAGACCTCCCAATATGGATAAACCCAGCCTCATAGCGAGTCGACATTGGAGGCCAAGTGCCAATACGTTCGCTTGAGACGAAACCCACAAGCCGGGGGCAGCTCGAAAAGGAAATATCGGAAGTGCTATGGAAAGGGAAAGGACAGATGCCAAGCGGCTACTTGGGGGTTTCTTATTGGGTAATGGGAAGCCTCATAAGGCGATGTCTTGTTTGAGGTTTAGTTCTTCGGAAATTCAATAACGATTCTCCCGAGGTCCAGGGTGGCAATCAACAAGTGTCCCTTGGCTCTCTGGTCGCATGTAATGACACAATTAATCTATTTAATTGGGCCTCTTGACATAACGTACACAGCGCTGCTCTATTCGGCATACGTCTGTTGGTGCGTACACCCATATGACCGCGGATATTTCGGCCGTCAGCATTTATGCCAGTCAAGTATTTCAGGACATACTGTATACGAGAAGGAAGGGATATACTTTTTAATAGGGACGGTAATTTAAATTTTCTTAGCCAGTCCCCCATAAATTGGAAGTACCGGGAGATCTATCTGGGATGCATTCTTACTAAGCCCCCCTTCCCCCCCTTCTCTCCC
>QJNS01000235.1:7428-119372 GCA_004154925.1 Monosporascus cannonballus
CCCCCCCCCCCCCCATAACTCCATCAAGTTCTATCTGTGGACCCCTTAACAAGCGCCCAAGGACGAGAGACACGAATGCGGAGAGTTCCGAGCAACAGGAGTCAGTAGTTTCAATGGCGGCGCAGTTTAAAAGCGGATTCAGCACGCACACTACAACGGATAGGTGTGATTTGCGTAAGAGTGTAAAAAGTTGTGTAAATTACCGTCAGGGTGGTTTGTACGTACTTCGTGCAAATATCTATTGCAGCAATTGAGAACACACTTCCTGCTTTAGAGCATATGTTAATATCCCATATGTCCTGCTTGTAGCGATTTCGGTGTTATCGATAAGGAAGTTTTCCCTTGAAGATTGATCTTCAAGATCGATTCCTTTCCTAGTAGACAATCGGGGAGGATAATGCGACGTTACCAGCATTTCCGACAATGGCTTCAGAAGACAATACGCACGAGCAAACCAGCAGCAACGCGGCCCCCACCTCTACGAATATCAGCGAAGCCGGCGTATCTGTCGCGAATCCTGTCCATTCCGAGGCAACTCCTGCGGGGTCTAACAGCAAAGATCAACGATCGGGATCGGATCGCGGGCGCGGAGGCGATCGGGGTGGCAGAGGTAGCGGGAGAGGCCAGGATAGAGGTCGCAACAAGCGCAAGAATGCGGGGAAGGACGAGTGAGTAGCTACTTCGAGGATGCCAGCCTGCGCTTCCGATCCAGACAGAGCCCCCAAGCCAACGCCAGCTAACAACCAGGGAGTAGCCGCGGCGGACCCGTGAACAGGCGCGAGCGAAACGGAGAATGGCAAGAGAGGAAGCGTAGGCGGATCAACGAGGACGGCACGGCCGCCGCCGAAGGCGAACCGGAGCACAGCTACATGAGCATCCCGTTCCCCGAGGCGGAGATCGCGGCTGAGGAGCGGCGGCCGAAGCGCAAGGTCGCCGTGCTCATCGGGTACTCGGGGACGGGGTACCACGGCCTGCAGATCAACCACAAGGACAAGACGGTCGAGGGCGACATCTTCGCGGCGCTCGTGGCCGCCAAGGCCATCTCCAAGGCCAACGCCGACGACCCGCGGAAGTCCAGCTTCGTGCGCTGCGCGCGTACTGACAAGGGCGTGCACGCCGCCGGCAACATGATCTCGCTGAAGCTGATCATCGAGGATCCGGACGTGGTGAAGAAGATAAACGACGTTCTGCCGCCGCAGATACGGGTGTGGGGGATCCACAGGACGAACAATGCATTCAGCTGCTACCAGGCGTGCGATTCGAGATGGTACGAGTATCTGATGCCCAGCTACTGCTTGCTTCCCCCGCACCCGGAAAGCTTCCTCGGGAAGAAGGTGCTTGAGGCAGTCAAGGAGAAGGGCGTCGAGGAGAATTATGCAAAGCGACTAGGCGAAGTCAAGGATTACTGGAAGGAGGTTGAGGAAAACGATATCAAGCCAATCCTGGATAGCTTGGAACCCCGTATACGTGATGCTGTGGTTAAACGTATACATGCGTCTGAAAAGGCAGTGGCCGCCAAGGAGGAGTCGACGGGCCCTAGCGCCGCAGGTGATGCTTCGGGCGAGAAGGCCGAGGACCAACTAGAAGAATGTACGATAATGAAGGCTTCCGACGGCGCGGCTGAAGGGACATCCTCTACAACAGCCAAGGCCACCAAGCCTACAACCAGCGCCACAGCTGGAGAAGACTCCACAGTGGCCGCCGACCTCGCATCAGCGCCCGGAGAGCCCGAAGGCACGGCGACTACGGAAGAAGGCAAAGCGGGCGCGGAATCAAAACCCAAGGAGCTGAGCCCGGTGGAAGCCGCGCTCCGACAGATAAAGACCGCCTACGTGGCGGCGAAGCGGCGGTATCGCGCTTCGCCGGAGCGGATAGCACAGCTGCAGCAGGCGCTAGACCAGTACGTTGGGACGCGCAACTTCCACAACTACACGATCCAGAAGTCGCACGACGACCCGTCGGCGAAGCGGACCATCAAGTCGTTCGTGGCGGACCCGCAGCCGATCCAGATCAACGACACGCAGTGGCTGTCGCTCAAGGTGCACGGGCAGTCGTTCATGATGCACCAGATCCGCAAGATGGTCGGGATGGCGGTGCTGGCGACGCGGTGCGGCGCGCCCCTGTCCGTCGTGTCCGAGTCGTACGGCCCCGCGCGCATCAGCATCCCCAAGGCTCCCGGGCTCGGCCTGCTGCTCGAGAGACCCGTCTTCGACAACTACAACCGTCGCGCCGTCGACAACCTCGGCCTCGAGCCCCTAGACTTCGGGAACTACGAGCTACAGATCCGCGAGTTCAAGGACCACTACATATACCGGCACATCTTCGAGCTGGAGGAGAAGGAGAACTCGTGAGTCTAACCTAGTTTCTCCTCTCCCAATTGTAGCCCCGCGATGTCTCCCTATTATCTCCTTGTGTGCTATTTCCTCTTTTCCCCCCTTCTACATATCGATATCACGCCCTGGGGCAGCTACTGACCTGATTATGCAAAACACAGATTCCACAGCTTCTTCCACCAGATCGACAACTTCAAGTCGGATTACTTTCTCTGGGCCACGGCAGGCGGGATCGACGCTGCGCAGAAGCGAGTCGGCATGCAGGGCGTGCCTAAGGAGCTTGAGGACGAGTTGGGCAACGAGGGGGAGGATCCGGAGGAGGTGATGGCTAGGGACATTTGAGTTTCCGCCTCCGGAACACTGCTGTAGTGGTTCCTCATGGTGGCTGATACGGCTACGGGGTGGTCTTGTAAGACAACTACGCCATCGGTTCGATAGGCCGCAGTGGCTATCGTGAAATCGGCGGATAGAAGAATGTGGAGATGAATGCATTGCTAAAAGCCCTAGCTAGACGTCTGCGGACTATGCGTTTGCCCTGTGAAACCCTCGCCTCCCGTCATGTAAAAACGTTGAAAGGCACCCATATACACACAATGGTCTGTTTTCCTCAGAATCATGGCTAGATACCGCGCCACCATACGAGAAATCCTCTGTCGACCATCGGAAGCCTCTCTCTCCGGCACTTCATCTCGAAACGAGAGACCAGTAACCACATCACGGCACATCTCGCGTCCTGCCCCCTAGGTCCCGCTTCACGCCGCCTACTGTGACTCACATTCCGACTCCTTCCTCACGCCCTCCTCGCCCTTGATCTCTGCGCCGGGAGCCGAGGAAGAAGCGCCGGCCCCGGCGCGGGCCTCGGCCTTCTTCTTCTCCTCGAACATGTCCATGACCCTCTGGTACATGTCGGCGACAGCCGCGGACTTGCGGTCGATCTCGGCGTCGAGGCCGTCGTTCTCGCCGGGCTTGCGCAACGGGCCGCGCATCCAGAGAGCCTTAATCTCGCGGTTGAGGGCCACGAGGTTCTGGATCTCGGTAATCTGCGAGGGGGGGCGAGGTTAGGACTCGGTTAGCTAGGGCTGCGTGATGATAAGGCGAGGCGAGAGGAAGACTGAAGGGGGCGTGGGCAGGGGGTGAATGTGTGAGGTGCAACAAAGGGAATGATGAAACTCACCAAAGCGGCCATCTCTGTCCGCATAGTAAAGCGGTTCAGCGCGGCGTGCTCAAACACGGCGCCCTCGCGCGGCAACGGCTCCGTGGCGGCCCCGATGACATTTCTGAAGCGCGTGAGGATCTGCGCGACTGTGCGGTTGTGGCGATCTAAAAGGTTCTCATCGTTAGCCTCCTTGTCGTCATCAGTCTTTTTCTCGCCCTGGCTCATGTTCAGGGTCCGGCTCAGGTACTGGTGCAGGGTCTGTCGCCGCTCCTTCTGCTGTGCGAGTGTGGCCGCTGTGTCGGGCCTGGTTGCCCCAAGGAATTCTACTAGAGAATCTAATTCACCCTCGGCGGCGTCCATGTCAGGGCTAGTATTATACTCTGACAATGCCGGTGTTCCACCGCCGGCGACAGCAGTAGCCTGCTGACCAGATCCCTCACCGGTCTTGTTTGTCGAGGCCTCCGGTGGTGGCGCGGCGCGCTCCAGGGTTCTTCTGGTCGTCCTTGGAGGAGGCCATGATGTCGTGCGTGATGATCTGCTTGTTGGATAAGAATTGCAGCAGTAGTCGATGCAGAAACAGTAGATGATGGCAAGCGTAAGAAATAAGATGGGTGGAGACGTCTACGGTTCGTCGTGCCCTGAACACCAGCCAAAACTTGTAGGAAAGCAAGCCACTGGATGTGGAATGTCGTGCCTTATCGAAAACCTAAGGATTGCTCGTCGATCGACTTTGCCCTGCGTTGCAGCCACCTTGCCTGTCCGCGGCAGCGATATCTGGTTTCCACAAGGCAACAGCCATGCTCTCCGGGACGACAACCAGCAACCAAACCTGGTGAACCCCTCCACGTATGCGGATCGTCGATACCTCAGGTAATCGATCCATGGAGCTTTCAGGCGTGACCCTCCAGCAAGTGGCCCTTACCAGTCTAAGGAAGGAAAATACCGAACAGAGAGAGTCCTTCCTAACCGCCCAAATTGACTTTCCATCCATCGAGCCGTCCCCGCTCGAAAAAGGTGCATCCGAGTATCGCTTCGAGGAATCGGCGAAGAGAGGACACGGAACTTACCGAGAATATTAGTCTGTTCTTTCTTCAACGCGTCCATTTTCTTATAATTTCACTGTCCGTTACCACTTTACGTTCAGTCGTCGTAATCGCGTGTAGGTGTATGGGCTGTTGTTTTTTTGCTCCGCGTCAAGTCGTTGACTTGTTGAAGAATGCACAAGGCCACCTTAGCGAACAGTGTCTCCTAAGGTAGGTAGGTACCTGAGGTACCTACAAGCAAGGCGTGAACTAAGATTAAGTACAAACAAAGGGTCGAGGAGTGTGTTGTTGACGTTAGTGGAATCACGTGACTTGAATTGAGGAAAAGCTAGTAAAGCTACGTCTTTTCCCGTGCGGCACGTGAGCCAGGTTCAACTGAGCAGCACCGTAGACATAACATGAGCAAATACACAATCAAGCTCAAGGTCCGATCGAAATACGCAATTTAAATTATTATGCGAAGCCTATTACGAATACACTGGCTCGTTTAATAACTAAGGAAAAGTTCGTCATAGGGAAGAGGTATCATTCATCATTCGCACTCTTGCCGCCATCCAGACAATCCATCATCCGAGGGTATAACCATCTCTGCAGCTCTGCTCTCTCCAAGTTTTGTGTCACGGTTCGTGTACTGCCCCATGTGAAACCATGCACAACACAGGGGAGTATTAACCACATTACCACCGAGTCATCTCGTTAGACCGTCAAATAGGAGGCCTTTTGACATTATGCTTTCTAGATTGCAACGGTGTGGCTGCCCGTCGTAGGGGCGGCCGGTACTCCGAGCTTGCCGTTCACGGCTCTGTTGTCCGTGTTGCCACTGGTGTTGTTACCGTTGGAGTAACCATCAGTGTTGCTCTGGTTGACGCGACCAGTAGAGACGGTGTGCTGCTTGCGGGTAATTGTCGGGGCGCTGGGAATGCTACTGGTCTTCGAGGCTGCACCGATGGAGAAAATAGGGCTCTCCCACTTCTCACCACGGCGGGCGAGCTCTTTGTATTCGGTTGCCTTGGAACTGACTCCTCCAGGGAGGTGAATGTCGGGGAAGATGCTGTCTTCCCTGGTGACAGCCATGTTGACCTTCTTGTCAGATGCAGCCGCCTGAGCCTTCTTCTTGCCCTGGAGCACCTGCTTCTGAACAGCCTCGACGTAGCGCCTGTACAAGTTGGGTGCGTTGGTCGGGTCCTTCTTGGCAGACTCTTCAGCACGGTCGGCCTCCTGCTTGACCTGGAAGAGCAACTGGTCGAGTCTGTTAAACTGATCCTTGAGCTTCTTCTCCGCGGCCTTCTGGATTGCCGGGCGAAGGACCATGAGCATGATGGGTTTGAACAGGACAAACAGCAACTTGTGGTTGGACTTCACGAGCTTAACCTGGAGGTGCTTGACGTCCACATCGACTTTCTCAACCTTGAAGAAATTCTGCCTGTCGGTCGGGTCGGCGTTTGACAGCTTCATCTTGAAGCTGAGTCCATCGCCGCCAAGGTAGAAATTGGCGATGCCGGTGTCCGTGATAGAGGGAAAACCCTGCTTTCGCTTGACATAGTAGCTGACGTCTCGCAGATCCATCTGGACGCCCGTGACCTTGATTTCGACGGTGTTCTTGTTCTTGTTGACAGCCTTTTTGCGGCCCCAGCGGAAGTAGTTGTCACTGGCAACTTCCAAAACATTGGGCATGAAATTATCACTTTCTAAAACAAGGTTCTCGATCACGGCGTCGATCCGGGGGTCGGAATACTCGATGCGCGGAATAGGGATGTAGGCAATGTTCTCCATTATACCAGGAATGATCACATCTCTCAAGTCCTGCAAGAGGTGGGGCTTCAAAGCGAACTTGCCACTCTCATCCGTGCCGAGATCCTTGAACAGCTTTTCTATGGACTCAGCAAAGGCCTTGTTCTGGGGATCCTGATCAAATTGATTTCCGAGGAACTTGATCTCATCGAAGATACGGTCCGTGTGGGTCCTGTACCTGTCGCGTAGCAAGTAGTTGCCATGGTCGTGCAGACGATTCCAGTCGCGGTCAGATTCCTCTTCCAGAATGTATCCCTCTTCTTTGAGACATCTACGGATGTACCGATTGAGAGCCTTGAACCAGTCCTTGAGCTCGGGGTCTCTGTCAGCGTCGTCGTAGATGGCCCTGATGGAAGACCAGAGGTCGTCAGTCGAGGTGCCGTCAGCAAAGCGCTCAATAAGGGTCTGTCATCATGTCAGTATCTCACCCTTGCAGTTATAACCTTCCAGGAACGCTTACCTTCAAGTCGGCCTCGGCTTCGGCGAGGCCAAATCTCGTCTGCTTCATTGTGCCAGAGCCGCCAGCAGCGAGCCGCTTACTGTGGTTGCCGTACTCATCGGCCAAGTCGAGCAAAGTGGTAATGGCTTCCTGATAGTCAGGGTGTTGCTGGCATTCGAGAACCATTTTCTAGTAGATGTCAGACTGAGAACTACCATGTTGTTTCGTTTTCGAACTCGACTCACCTTCAGACGCCAGATAGTCCTGTCACGGCGCTCTTCCGGGACCTTCTTGGAGAGGTAGTCCTTGATATGGGCACGATACGCCTCGGCTGTTTGCTTGGTCTGCTGCTTGGTCTCATCTTTCTTCTCGTCGGGTACTTTCTCCTTGAGCTGATCAGCAGCAGTTCGAGCGGCAGCACCGGGATCAAGAGAGCCGTCGGGTCTCCTGGCAGCATTGGCAGTTGAATCAGCGACGTCCCGTGTGTCCTTCTTCGGGTCGCCCTTGTAAGTTCCATACAGCTGATTCTTCACGTTGGCCTTGGAGAAGTCGGGTTTATTGTGCCAAGTGTTGTCTTGAGCAGGCTCGTCGATGTTGGCAAGTTCTTCTTCCGAGGGCCTGACTCTTGATGCGACATTGGTTGCAGCATCGCCGGCAATATCCCGCATCAGGACAGTGGCATCCTTCACTGAAGGAAGATTAGTATCCCCTTCAAACAAGTCCTCGACGAACGCCAACACTTACGCAGCTTGCGGAATTGGCCGTTGGTGATAATCAAAGTACCTAGCGTTCGTAGGCCTTGCATGGCCCGATCTCCGTGCTGTTTTGCCGTATCCTTGTCGACAGGTGTATCGGGTTTGCTGACAGACTTGGCATCAAACTGCTCGGTTTGCCAGATGAAGTCCTGCACAAGGTTGCCCTCATTCTTGGATAGTATAAGCAACTTGGCCTGGTTGACAACCTCCTTGAAGTCCTGGACGAGGGCTCGTCCTTCTTCGGAAAGCCTTCCCGACGGGTGTGCTAGGGCCCTCGAGGCCATGAAGCTGTTAAGAGCAACATCGATTTGCTCGTTCTGCCGCCAAGCATGTCAGTCATAGTGGTGCGGCCAAGGCGGAGCAATATTGCTCGTCGGCTCAGAGGGAAACTTACAGATGGGACCTTGCCGTTCTGGAAAGCGCTGATGATTCCATAAATCTGAAGCTTGCGGTTGATATCCGCGTCCTTCTGCTTCGGGTCAAAAGGCTTGTTTACGCTAGCCATGATTGCTATGGATTATCTCGTCGTCTTGCGGGAGGCTATCTATGGCTCAGGCTGTCGCAAGAATGGAAAAGGCGGTCAAGGTTGAAGATGTTGCTGTTTGGGCTTAGAAAACAAAACACTGATTGATTGGGGTATCAAAAAGGGAAATATTATGTAGTGTGGGTATACCCGCGGTGGTGTTCTTACTTCTGATGGGTAGGGAAATAATTGAGAAAGAATAGGCCGAGAGCCCTGTCAGGGACCCGGGGGGGGGTAAATGGTGTTTATAGCAGCTCGTCTGGCATGAAAGAGAACGTGGAATATGCCTGGGGGTTGGTGAGACGGTAGGGTCAAGGCAAGGGAAGATTGACGCAACCTGCCATGCAAATCTACGTTCTAGGTAAACATGGAGGTAAGGGTTGAGATTACTGGAAATCGGGATGCTTAGTCTAGGGAGGGATGGGTACGTGGCACTACTACGGGTATCCGTGCAACCGGGTAGGTACCTTTTTGTTTGAGTTAGGGGTTGCATGGCTGGCAGAGCTACATACATACGTCCATACCTAGTACATTGCCTAATGATGTCCACTGATTGTCCTTGATTAAGGCGTTACCTATTAGATCATTGATGGCTCTTTCCATCGACGTTTTCCAGCTTTGAAGATTGATAGTGACGTGAGGCTTTGTGATGGACTACGTCATCGCTGGGCAATGTGGCACACGCTAACACACTTGATTTAAGGTTCAGATCGTCCCTAACTGGTTAGATCGGTGGATACGGATCGCGGATCGCTTCCTGCATCTACGGAAGGAATTATTTGCCGGCCTAGCCAGGTGCGCCATGCACCCAAGAATTAGTATTATTGCTCGCTAGCTCCGGCATATCAAATCAAGAGTCACGAAGGGACCATAACGCAAGTAATCGAAGCGATGACTAGAAGCTCCATTCTCTCACGTTTTACTATTACATTTCGAGATGAAATACTCACTTACTTAAACTACCAACATGTAGATAGGTAAGCCATTAGATATAGCCATTAGCTGTGTGTATGTAGCTGCCCAATCCATTCTGGAAGGTGGTATTCTCTTGCACCTCATTCATCCTATCTTCATAATTCAGTTGATGTAGTATTGTGTGTATGTTTTAGGAATGCTACAAGTCTAGACCTGCAATGGCCCGCGGGGTCCCTTCAGCTGCCCCGCCAACCGAACAGCTTACCTAGTACTTATGTAGTAAACTCTGAAATGGATAGGGGTGGATGTAGAGGTGATAGAACGGACCACCTCGCTGTCAAGTCGACCAGGCCGCATATGAAAGAGTCGTCGCATCCGCCGTTTGGTAGACGAGCGATTAGTAAAGGTAAGAACGGCGCCGCGCCCTACCTTTTACTTGCAATTGACGCTCCTCGGTTGACGCTGCGTATCTCTTCCCGTGATGCATATGTCACCACCCAAGCAAATATGATATTAAAGCCGAGCTGGTCCAAAGCTGGCGAGTCGCTTGTCCCCCAACCGTAGGTAGTGCGTTCAATGGCGTCATATCAAAATGAGAAACAATTGGGCCTTTGAGATGTGTGGAATGCCGCGTCCATTCACAGGAAGCTTGAGGTTCGTCAGCTCATACTGAGCTCATGTCTGCCCATATGAGGTGGCCTAGCAAAAGGTCTATGATGTTATCCCCAACGTGCCACAGCCCTTAAGGTCAAACGCAGTTCGGCCATTTTCAAGCCACAGGATTAGATCACTTGTGGATTTGATATCGGCTTACAATACTGAACACCCGTTGATATTACCACATGGAGATAGGTTGGTAAAGAGAATGCGAAGCATTGGCAAGTAACAACGGGCTCGGAGCATCATCTCCAGATTATCAGACCGATTCAAGTGCAGCCTGAAACATTTATTCATTGCTGACTGTATGTGTGTCTGTCGCATCATGTCTTCTTTGTAATCAATCCCCCGCACCTCCCCTGCCCATCTCACCATCGGCACTAGGATTGTGACACGCACATGATAGCTTACATAAGGAATGATGATGATAGGAACCGTTGTGAGCAGCGGAGGACGCAGATCCGCTTGGCGGCCACAAGGCGTCAATTTTAAGTCACTGCTAGCAAGCGCGTTGCCGTAAAATGGAAACAATAGCTAGTTCAAACCTCTCGTTCCCCCGCTTGAATCATTTCGCTTGAGTCGTTTCCCCTGAAGGGTTTCTCGCCCTCGAGCTCTGTCGCTTGCTAACCCAACTTAATCCAGCTGACCTAGGTCACGATGCTACCAAACTAGACCCCTTGCGATAGGTAGGGTACTAAGAAGCAACCTGGACTCCTCTTGCAAATATATACAGCTGAAATGGCTTAGGCCACGGTCTTCGAGTTCCGGCTCTTTGGCTGACCATTTTCCTACATCTCTAATGAACTTCGAGTGGAATCCGGTGCAGCTGGGATTGATCGCTATTAGGCCGCACTACGATTAGGCTCGTTGTGCGAACCTGCAGTTGAGGACGGTGGTATATGTGAAGTTGCCATTCAAACTCGTTGAAAGTCGTCGAAACCCATATCGGTCATGGCTACTTACTACCTTCCCATTAAGTATATTGGCTTGGCTCATTACCGTAGTGCCTTAGTCAAAGCTACTCCTATCTATCAATAGGATTCGTGGTGCCCCTTGGACAATTAAACCAACCACCCTACGCCGTTCAAGATCTTTCTAGACATGGATTTTGAGTTCCCGAAATATCGTTTACGATGGAGCCCTTGTTTGTAAGGCCAGAGACCTGATGTGGTGGTGAAGAAGCCCTCCGCCGCCAGACGTTCCCGAGAGCCGTCAACACGTCGACAAGATGGGTCAACTCGAGTTTCGTTACTGGTTGAGTCAATCTAACATAATGCGTCGGTGGTATATCGCAGACATCCGTCTCTTCCCACTGCCATTGAGCTTTATATAAGAGTCCCCTACACTCCCCAGTACGCCGTTTTTGCGGGATGTCTTTTAGCTGTACAGAACCACACGGTGCCTCTACTTGGTTGTCTCATAACACCCATTTTTCGAGCCATCCACCAGCCATAGTACATTTATACCAAGTTTCGATGGAGAATGTCTAATGAAACGTGTATCGTTGCTTCCACTATGGAACTATATACTTCCGGCTCCGGATAGCTCGATCCCCTTTACCCATTACTAAGCACTCCGGAGCACATTTGTACGTTACCGCTAACCCCCATGACCCCGCATGATTTGAATACAATGTGAATACTGGAGTATCCGGGGATCGAAGAGGAGTTAAGATGGCCTATCGTACTCCACTGGCTCGAATGTCTCGACTTGGAGGGAGCTTCCACGGATCTAATGACACAGGTCGCCATTGCAATAGCTCATATAGGCGAGCCAGCGCATCGACGCACTACCCCCGAGAGCATGACGTTCCGCGCCAATCGACAGCACTAGATTTATCTATTCGCCGGTATCTTCAGCAAAGACTTTCTCGAACTTATGTGTTGGGAGGGCGTGTTCTGGGCCGTAGACTTCACTAAAATGAAGAGGATGGCTAATCGACTGGTCCGGAACCGGTGGTAAGATCTCCTATGCTTCTACAACGAGAGTGGAGATCTCAGGGCCTCCCCGGGTTTTGACTATGCAGGTATGGTAGACCAGGTAGCAACCATCATTTTTAGAGCCTCGTAAATGCCTAATCTCGACCGCCAAGTTGTTGTCGGCGCTAATATGCTCAAGCCTACCCAATGCCTCTAGTAACAGAGAGTATGCAGTAACCGCGGAGGTATAAGAGAAAATGTCACAGTTAGGCTGATCGCGAGAAAAGGTTGCATAGAGTGTGGGAAGTGATAATTGTCTGACTAGAATTGAGCTCTAAGGAGCGGTAGCTAGAGAGCTCTCTATATATTATAAGAGCGCCGGAATAAGGTTCCTCCGTGTACTATGGAACTTGATGATTAATACAGATACCCTTATTTTATGATATACCCTTAAAGAAGAAAAAGTTATTTTTTAGAATTTATATATCGTAATTTCTGTAATTTCTAAATAATTATAATAACAAAAGAAAATAATATAATTAATTAATTTAATTAATAAAAAATAAGTTATACGTATATTAAATATACTGGGAAAAAATTATTATTATGTTCGTTTTGTTTTAATATCGCCGCAATAATAAGTAATAAAATAGTCGGATTTATATTTTGTTTATTTATTTTTTTTTTATTTTTGCGTATTAATTTTTTTTTTTGGTTTCGTATGGTAATTTCGTAAGTACCTTATATTAACAAAAAATAATCGTGATATTAACGTATATAATGCAAATTATTATTATTATTATTATTATTATTATTATTGTTATCAAATATAAAGACTTTTTTTATTTTATATATATATATTATATACGTTATACATTATTAAATATATTAATTATTAATTGTAATTATTATTATTAATAATAATAATATTAATAATAACGTAAATATTATTATTATTAAGTAATTTTATTTAAATTCATTAATAATAATTATAATAAATATTTTCTTAAATTTAATACGTTATAGCCGTTTACGTTCGTATAACGTACGTAATACGCGTAAAGGCCGTCGCCGTTACCGTTACCATTATTATTACCGCAAACGCTGCGGCCGACGCCAAATACGAATAGGACATTGTTATTTTACCCGTATTCGCGTTTACTGCCGCGCCTATAACGTCCGTAATGCCCGTAACGCCTATTTACTTTCCCCGTTAACATCCCGCATATAAAACGCGCCGTTCCGAACCTTATTTCGGTTATTTACGTTTTGCGTTTATCGGCCATTTCGATAATACGTATTATAATGCCGCCGTAAGCAGTTATTATTAACGTTATATTTCCGGATATATTTACATATTAATATACATATATTTTTTGCTTTTTGGGAATTTGGTTTTTTTTTTTTGCAAATTATTAATCGTAATTTCTCTATTATTTGTGCCGCGGTAATACCTTTTGTAAAGGCGTCCGAAAACGATATTTTCCGTTATATATGTTTTTTTTATTTCCGTTTTTATATTCTTGGACAAATATTACCTAAGATTATAAAAAATAAATTGCTTTTATATAATTATTTATATATTTTTCGAAAAACAAGAAAAAAATAAAAGAAATACGGATACGCCTGCTACTATAACGCTTGTCGGTATTATAACGCCTGCCAGTAATACTCTTACCGTATACGTGTAAATATTAACCTTAATAAAAATTGATTTATTTTTACTATAAATATATTAATAATAATGATGATAATAATTTTTTAAATTCTTTTTTAAATTTAAAAAGGTTCTATTCCGAAAATATTAAACTTAATAAAATATTGTGTATTTTGTTTGTTTTTGAATTTTTCCGTTTATATTTATCGTAAATCCTATAAATTAAAAATCAATTTCAAATATTTAAATCAATATTTACAAAACACTTTCGTTAATTTATTAATAAATATTTAAGCTTTAAATAAATAAGTTTCATTAAACGATTTACGGATTTATTTTTAATATAATTATATATTTTATATATCGATATATCGTAATTAAATATTAATTCTTTCATTGTTTTATTATAAATTTAATTATTTATTAGTTATTATAAAATACTTTTTAAATTTAATATAATATTAATTTTAAATCTTATAACAAACGATTAAAAATTATAACTTTGTTAACTATATACTTTAATACGAATAATTTAATTTTTATTATAAAACTTGTTACCGTTATTTAACAAATTACTTTTTATATAATTAATTTTTTTAAAAAAATTATTATATAACCCTGAAAAAATCGTTACCTTTTGGGATTATCGGCAAACGATACGTTTTTTACGATTAATAATATTCGGGCTTCCGTATTTTTATACCTATATACAATTATTAGAAAACATATATAATAAAGATAACAGATTATTTTATTAATCGTTTTAATATATTTATTAAATGGATGTTATAGGCTAGAGCGTATAGAGCAGCTCGGGCTTACGGAGCGAGCTCCTTAGCCCGAGCTTACCCATATGTATATAAGGAGCAGCCACCTTGCTGGTAGCTAACTGTTTCTCCTTTTCCCTCTTTACCTTAAATATAAACCTTTATTGGGCCGTATTTCCGTTTAACTTATGTATTATGCCCGTTATATATATTTAAAGTTATAATTTATTACAGTTTCCTAGAAGTTAGGTAAAAGCGAAACGTTTTTTAAGGATACCCTAGTTACGGATAATAAGCTAAAAAGAATCTTACAGCGAAATAATTACGAAATAATATAACCGACGAAATTATGGGCGAGCTTACGGTATTAACTTCGTCCGAAACTATTAAAAAAAACTTACAGTACTAATCGTTCGTAAATATGCTTTAAAAACTTAATATATAATAAAAAAAATTTACCAAATTGGTTTTTAGCCGTAACGAAATAATAAGCAACCTGTTTAACCGGATAATAAAGGTGGAAAAATATTTTTTTACGAAAGCAAAAAAAAAAACCTTTATAAAATAAAACCCGCTTTATTAAAAATTTACGGTAGGCCCGCCGCTTAATAACGCGTTCGTAAGAATAAATCGTAAACTTATAAAATAACTTTTATAAAACGGGAAATAAAAAAAGTTTTATTCGTTTTTCGCTATATTTCGTATAAAAATAAAAAAAATTAATTTATTTCCGGTTTCCTTATAATAATTTATTTAAATATTATAATATTTATATTTATCGAAAAGTAATTACGACTTAATTATTGGTTCGAAATAAAAGAATTACGAAAGGATTTTAACGTCGATAAAATTTTTTTATATAAAAAAGTAATTTGAAAATAAGTAAGCGGTATAATCTGTTAAGAAATAATTATAACGTATAAAATAAGGTAATAATTAACAGTTTTAAAATTATTTATTAAATTTTAAATTTAAGTTAACCGAATATAAAAATTTAATATAATTTTTAATAATTAAGGTAATTTTTTTAAATACCGGTATTAATACGTAATTCCATAATACGTTAATTGCGAAAAATATGCTTTACGATAATTATAACCGTTAAATACGTAAAGAAAAAAAAAATTAATTACTTAAAGGTTTTACTTAATTATTATATAAATAAAAAATAATAACCTGATATTTCGGTAAAAACAACGAAACGGTTAATTAATAATAATACGTCGGCTAAATTAATAAATCGGTTTAAATAATAAACGTTTAAAAGGATATGTTTATAACGGACGTTATATAATTAATTACGTTAATTTTTAAGTTTATGGATTAATAACGGGATAAATAAAAAAATTAATCCGGGGGTAATTCGAAATAGGATTCGGATAACCGGCCTTATGCGAAATAGTTTTCCGATAACGAAATAAAAGTTCGGAAACGGAAAAAGTAATATTTCCGTTATGCTGCGATAAATTATTCGAATTAAAAATGCCTTAAATATAAATCCGCAAAACGGTTTTGTCCGGTTAAGACGGAAATTATAATAACAAATTCGCGGAATGCCGTTAATGGGAATAACGATTCGGATAATAAAAATTAAAAAAAAATTTTATTAAAAATCGTTAATAAAAAGGGAACGTAATAAAAAGAAATTACAAAAAATTAATAATAAATTAAATAATACCTTTTTTATATTAAATACCTTAATTAATAATATTATAGATAGAAAATATCTTAATCGATAATAAATATATTTATTATTTCGTATTTAATTAATAATTAATCCGCCGTTTAAAATTATAACGTATATTTATTATATTCCGTTAGTTAAGATTATCGAAAAATAATTAACTTATAATAACCGCAATTCGAAAAATTACTTATATTAATATAAATTTAAACGTTCGCTTAAAACGAATTTAGCGGTACGTAATTAATAATTTATTTTACCTTTTTATTTTAAAAAAACCTTAAATAAAATATAATAATATTATATACGAAACGAAATAACGGTTTATCCGTTTTGCAAATAACGTTATTACGCCCATATTATGCGAAAAAGGATAATTAGATAAAAAGCTTAAGGACCGCCTAAAAAGACGGTTACAAAAATATAAAGAAATCCGCTTAATAACGGTTATAACTTTTGCGGCAATAACGCGGCAAAGCCGCCGTAAGAAAAATAAAACATAATTATTCGTAATCTTTATAAAAAATATTAATAAGGCCCTAAAAGTAAAGCCGTAATTAATTTCCAAAAATATAACGGAATATTTTTTTTAAAAAAATACGGAAATTCCGAAAGTTTTTTACAAATAACGAAAATTTATCGTTATTATTTTATTATAATAATAACGACGTAACGATAAACCTAAAAATAAATATTTTGGATTAGAAAAAATAATTTTATAAGGACTTTTATACGGGATATTAAAGGAAAAATTATTAATTTTACGCAAAATACTTATAAACTTATTTAACAAAAATTAAATTTAAGCTAATAATTTTTTCGTAAATACCCTAGTATTATTTATAAGAAAATTTAACGAAAATTTATGGTTTTGTATAGATTATAAAAAATTAAATAAAATTACAAAATAAAACCGTTACTTTTTTTCGTTAATAAAGGAAACGTTACGAACCTTATTAAAGGCCCAATAATTTACGAAGTTCAACGTTTAAACGGCTTTTTATCGGTTATATATCCGCTAAAAAAAATAAATAAAAAATTACATTCCGTATATGTTTTGGGTTTTTCGAATAATTAATATATTTATTCGACCTTAACGGTATACCGGTTACCTTTTAACGTTATATCAATAATATAATAAAACGTTACCTTAATAACTTTTATTTTACGTACATAAATAATATATTCATTTATTTATCCGGTTTTCGAATTAATTATATGGCCAAAGTTAAGTTAATATTCTACCGTTTAACGAAAATAAGATTAAAGCTAAATCTAAATAAATATAAATTCGTAATTTAAAAAATAAAATATTTAAAACTTATTATTAAAATAAAAATAAGCTTAAAAATTAATCTTAAAAAAGTAACCGTTATTCGGGAATAAAAGGTTTTTATTAATGTAAAAAAGGTTAGGAATTTTATTAGGTTTGTTAACTTTTATCGGATTTTTATAGAAAATTTTAGCGAGATAATAATTTCCTTTTTACGATTAATTAGGAAAAAAATCCTTTTCGGTTAAAAAAACAAAAAGTAATAAGTTTTCGACCGATTTAAAAAGATTTTTATTATAACGTTTATTTTTACGTATTAAAATTTCAAAAAAATAATAATAAAAGTTAATTATTCCGGCTTGATAATTGAAAAATATTTATTTTAATTCGATTTATTAAAATATTTATAATTAATTCCGTAGTTTTTAAGGAAATTATTGCCAGTTAAATATAATTATAAAATATATAATAAAAAGTTATTAATTATTTTTAAAACGTTAACGGAATAAAAAAGGAAATTTTAGAAATTAATTAACCTTTTTATAATTTTGATAAATTATGCGAATTTTTAATATTTTATAAGTACTCGTAAATTTATTAAAAGCTAAATTCGATAAACCGGCTTTTTATTTGCTTTTAATTTTGTATTTAAATATTGTCCTAATAAATTAATAAATTGATTTAATATTATATTTCGTAAGTTCTAAAACGTAGTTTGCGGCCAAAAAATATTAAGCTTAAAAAATGAATAACTTAATTAATTAAAAAAAATAATTATTTAATGAATTAACGCAAATTTAAAAAATGCTAATAATCGTAATTTACCTAAAATAAGATAATAATAAATAACCGATTATACCCTTTAGTAAGGAAATATTCCTTAAAAAAACCTTTAAAAAATATAGGATTTAAAGGTTATTAAAAATAAAACGTTAAATATGGCATACGCCGTCGTAGCTCAAAAATTACGTAATTTTCTTTTAATTATAAATACGGTAAAAGTTTTTATAACGGAATACTTTTTCGATTTTAAAGGCTTTTTATAATTTAAAGAACGTATTTAGGTTCTTATTTAAGAACCGTTCCGGACGTTATTAATTTAATGGGTACATAATTTCTATATTACCGGTTATCTAAAAAAACTTTACGTTAATACTATTAATTCGTAATTATTATTAGCCGAAATAAACTTAAGATATACGCCGTTTTTGCCGTAATTACGATATATATAATAAGTCGTATATATGGAAAAAAACGAAAAAAAGGTTATTACGGCTTTTACTTATTTTAAACCAATTTTATTTAAATTTTTCGGTAAATTTTATAATCGATTTACCGGCAAAGCAAAAAAAAAACTTTTATTTTTTTAAAATATTTTATAATCGCTTACTAAAAACAGTTATTTTAAAGCCGATATTTAGTATAAATACAAAAATATACGTTTAACGTTTTATTATTTATTATTAAAAATATTACGGTTTTCTTAAAAAATTAATATTTAATAAAAAGAATAATTAAACGAATAAATTTTAAACTTATTTATATAACTTATTATATTTTTTTATTTTTAAACGGACGGAATTATAAAAAAATTAATTCAAATATTTTCATGTATTTCCGTTATTTGATAAATTATGTATAATATAATTAATGTAAACTTTTATTAATAGTATAATTAGCTTTTAACGATAAAAGTTTTTCGTTAAAAATAAGCTTTTTTTAATTTATCAATACGATATAAAATTTATTAACAAAATATCGGTAATTCTTTAATTAATTTTTTAAACAAACAAAATTATTAATTTCGTTAGAAAATTACGAAGAAATACGAAATTTATATAAATTATTATAATATTAATTTAGGCGTAAATAAAATAATTAATTAACGTTTTTAAAAAATAAATATTATATTTTAAAATAAAAGATTTAATATAATTAAATTTAAAATACGTAATTATTTTATAATTATTTAAATAATTATTTTAAATATATATTAAATATAAAATTATTATAATTATACCGTATAATACCATAAAATTAAACGTATTATTAAAAATATATTCAAAACTTAACGTAAACTTTTAAAAATTAATAATAAAAGATTTATTATTTAATTAAATTTTAAATAATAATTAACCGTTACCGATATTATTAAAAAGAATATATATATAATAAAACGTATATTAAGGGTTCAAAATAAGTACGTAAATTATAGTTACCAAAATAAATTATTTATAAAATAAGTAAATTATGTTGAACCGGTATAAGAATTACGTAATAATTTCGAAAATATAATTATCCTTCATAATTTCGAAAAGTTATTCGGAAACGGAAACGGGGTTGGCGAAAACGTAAAAGTACAAATAGGGATAAAATGAAAAAGATATAAAAAAAGCTACCGCCGTCTCGCCGTAGCTTCGTTATTTCCTAAGGGCGAGAAAGGGGGTGATATTACAGGCTAAAGCCTATAGGGCAGTTCGGGCTTACGGAGCGAACTTCTTAGCCCGAATTCACCCATATGTATATAAGGAGCAGCCACCTCGTTGGTGGCTAGCTGTTTCTCCCTTTCCTTTCTTATCTTGAATATAAACCTTTGTTAGGCCGTACCTCCGTTCAACTTACGCATTGTGCCCGTCACAATGCATTAATTAAGAATTTTAATAATACAAAAATTATATAAATTATATTTAAGCGGATTATTATTATTATATACAAAATAAAATTGATATATTTTTAATAACTTTTAATTTGTTTTTTAAACGTTATTCCGGTATTAAAGGTAAACTTTTTAATTTTTAAAAGGGTTAACGATACGTAAATCGTTCCTATAAACCTAAAACGAATAGCATTTTTTTAATATAAAAATCGTAAACTGAAAAAATCTTTTTTTTACTTTATTCCGGATTATTTAAATACTCAAAAACTGATTCGTTTTGTCTTAATTTTTAACTTTATATACTCTCCTGTATTTTAAAAACAATTTATCGGCTTGGCGTTAATTTTTCTGGTAATGGAAAAATAACAATTTATTAACACAAAATACGAGAACGAACGTACGTTATTTATTATAAAATAAATACGGCTTTTTTGAAAATACGATAAGCCCCAGTTTTCGTAAGGTAAAAAAAAAATTCCCGATATTATAACAAGAAAAAACCTTTAAGTTTATATAACGTGCGTTCGAATTTTGCATATATTCCGTTTTTTTTAAAGTTATTAAGAAAAATATAAGTTATTTTGATTTGTTTTTTGCGAAAAGAATTTAAAACAATTATTTTAATATTAAATTAACGAATTTTAAAATCGAATTTAGCAATTATAATTATGGTTATTTTAAAACACCTAAGTACGAACGTAATAATATAAATATTAATAACTATATCGGTTTTCTAAAAATCGTTATATACGTAAATACGTAATTTGTCATATTTTAATTAATTATTTTTATCGAACTTATATATAAAAACCTATTTTATAGGAATTAATTTGGATTTAATTTATATAATTCGTATTTTTTTCCGTATTTCGTATTCTATAAATACCTTAATTTTTTTAAATATCTTCCGTAAAGATTTGCTTTGAAAGGTATTTTTCGAATTCCTTTTAAATTTTAAGCTGTTTAATTAATTAATCTTTATAGATTTTGGATTTGCTAGGTATTACGTTTAATGTTTTGACGTTTTTTCATAATATCCTTATTATAATTATTATATAGAAAATATAAAGCTTTTCGTATTTTTATTTTGCTGCATACAATAATAGCGAAAATAAATAAATAATTTTTTTTAATTTCGATATAAGACTAAATATATTTTGTTATTTCCGTAAATTGCATTAACATTTACCGAATAAACGCCGCTGTTTTTAGTATTATTAGGATATTTTCGTTTTCGTATTTTTTTATTTTTGGAAAACGGTATTTACGGTTATTTTTTTTTTGTTTTTTTAGATATAGGAATATGGAAAACAAAGATTTTCTGATTACCGGAACATTTTTTACTTATTGGAATCCCGAACTTAATTTTAAATATGTACGAATAAACTGATTTATCTATGGTTCCTCTTAAATATATTCCTCGGGAAATCTTTTCCGTATTATTTTTCTTACGGTAAACCTACGGATATTTTGCAGGCTCTATATTTTCAGCAAACAATTAAGCTTTGGCTTTAGCGACTAGCTAAACCTTGCTTTTTAAAACGCTTTTCTGGACCTTATTTTCCGGATTAAGAATGCTTTTAGGGGTTAGAAATCCATAATTAATTCCAGCTTTGCTCGTAAGCTCTTTTACCCCCAAATTCTAACCCCTTAATTAGTTATCCGTCGAGTTTTCAAGTTTAGGATTAAAGTTTTTTGCATTTTTTAAAATATTGTGATTAATATGTTAGTTACTTTATGCGTTAAACATTTTGAAAATTGGATCTTTTTTTAATTAAGCTTTTAAAAATATGAAGATTTTATGCGAATTTCTGGCTTATAGCTAAGTTAAACGCCTTTTTTAAATTCATAAAAGATATTTTTATCAAACGTAATTATGACAGCTAGGGGGTTTAACCAACTATTAAATCTTAGTCGTATGGGTTTATATTGGCAGAAGTATTATAGGAACCTGAATAATAGATATAGTAATCGTATTACCTTTGGTAATTTTAAGAATGTCTTGGGTAACGAATTGTTATTGTAAGTTAAAGTTATTTAAACTATAGAAATAATAAGCGTATATATCTTTTTCGAATTAAATTAAATCTTTATTAAATTTTACAATTGCTATAGATCTAATATTATTAGATTTAGTTAGTTTTATATAAATTTATTTAGATCTTGTTTCTAAAAGAGATTTAAATTACGTAACCTTTTTATATAGGTTAAATTGTTTTTAAGGCCGGTTTTGGGTTAGGTCGTAATACGCTTTTCTCTTTTTTAAGATCTTTGCTCTTAAAAATCTTTTTTTCCTCGTAAGTCCTTAACTTTTACTATGGCAGGTCGTATTATTAATTATAAGTCTCGTAATTGTCCTAATTAGAAAAAGAGCTTAAATTCTCTAACTGCTTATATTATTAAGTTTGGTTTTGAAATAATGCCGTATACGCCTTGTTTCAAAAATAATACTAAATATTAAATAATCGCAAAGATTTGTCGTTATAAAAAATGTATTAAGAATTATCGTCGTTACGATAAGTTTAGTATCCTAATTAACTTTTTGCGTCGTATTAGAGAAAAAAAGGATGGTTTAAATAGTAAGCAGGTTATCGTTAAGGACATTTTTCTGCGTTTTTAATAAGAACTTAAGGAAAACCTGGTGCGTAAATAACGCGATATTGACGAGACCATTAACCGCCTTTTCCAATTTCGTCGTTAAAAGAAATTTCTTTACGTTAAAAGAGTTAAAATTATTAATTGCCGACTTTAATTAATAGATAAATTAAACGAATAGAAACGCGTAAAAATCGAAATTTCTTTTTCCGCTCCTTTTATTAACTTTTTTAATTAGTTTATTTTCGAAAATTTTAACTAAGGGGCCCTTCTTAGTAAACCTGCTGTTATTAATAAAAATTTTTTAATAGGCGCTGGGCGCTAATAAGGTTTTTGGCAGGTTCTTAGGTATTTTCGAAGTTTGGATATTTTTTCCATTTAATTAAGTACTGGGTAAGTCCGTTTTGTTTTCGCATATCGAAAATTTTCTTGATTTCGTATACTTATTCGTTTTTTATTTTTATATCGTTTTATGTCGTATGTACTTTGATTATATTCGTTGTTAATTCGAATAAGGAAATATAAAGAATTAGATAGAATTTAACTTTTGATAAAAATTTAATTGGTAATTGTTTTGTAAGATTTTTAGCGATTTTATATAAGCCGATATATTTAAAATCGAATTTTTTGTTAAATTGTTTTGTTTAGATATTTTTAGTAACGAAAATAACCCTTTTCCCTTTTTTAAAGGTTAGTTTTTTTTAACTTTTTTTAGTTATAATACTTACTTATTTGATTTCGTACGAATTTTAATTCCCTTTTTATTTCTTAATGCAGCTATCATAATTATTTTAACATAAGAATTATTTTAATATTAATTAAACCGTTATCGCATACCTTTTTGTAAACTTTTAACGCAAAACCAAAATTTCCGTTTATTAATATTATTTTAATATTTTCGTAATAATTAATATTATAAGCCAGTTATACGATTAGTAATTTCTTAACCTAATTATTTTGTTCATAATTAATGTAATATTCTAAATAAGCTTTTAAAATTTGATTTATCCATTTTATTTATTTATTCGTTTAAGGTTTAAATACGTTAAATAATTTGTAATTCAAACCGATCTGTATTATAAGGTTTTGCCAAATCTTTAATACAAATATCGAACTTTTATTTGAAATAATTTCTATTAATAATTCGTATATGCTAAAGATATATTTAAAGAAAATATATGCGATTTTTTGGGCGTCTATATCCTTATAGTATAATAAAAAAATAAGAAAATTTCGTAAATCGGTCGAGGATTGCAAAAATATTATCGTAATATATTTCCGTAATTAAATCTTTTAATGTAAAAAGTTTAATAATAAAATCGAATGTAACTAAATATTATAGTCGTTCTATAACTAGTAATGGCTGTAATTTTCCGTATAACTTATATCGTCGAATCTTTACTTTAGCGCAAATATCGCATTGCCGTATAGTTTTCTGTATTATTAATTTCATTTTAGAAAAAAAAATATATATACGTTAAAGCTGTTTTAAGATTTTATGGATTTTTAAATATCCGTATAACTAATATTCGTATATTTTTCATATTACATCTTTTTAATATTTTTCTGGAACTTATATTTTGTTCGTTTTTTAATTTTTTGGAAAATCGTTATTATATTATTAAATATTTTAATATATATTAAAAGGTACTGCTCGAAATGTCGCTATTTGTCGTAAGCGTAAATATCCTTTTATAATAATATCAAAAATTATATAACTGATTTTAACCAACTTTTTTTCGAAATCTGGTCGTTTATTTAAAGTATTTGCTTTGTTATTTTCCAAGCCTTTTTTGGAAATAATAACGAAATCGAAGTTCGTTAATTTTTCCGCATATTTTAATTGTCGTTCTATAAGTTCTTTAGTCGTAATAAATCGGGTAAGATTTTGATAATTTATATAGATTTTGACTTAATATAAGCTTTTCTTGAAGAAATGCTTAAAATCTTAAAATGCTATAATAATGGCCATAAATTCCTTATTTGAAATGCCGTAATTAAATTTGGTTCCTTTTAATTTGTACGAAAAAATGTAATAAGGTGTAATTTATCTTAATTATTTCGTTATTCGATTATTACATTTAATACGTAATTCGAAGTATCGGTTTTTAATTTAACGGGAAGGTTTAAATCGTATATAATTAGTATTAGTTCGTTAGTAATTATATCTTTAATATTTTAAAATACTTTTTTCGTATTTGGCATTTATTTAAATTTTTTTAATAAAGTTTATTAGAGGTATAATTATTTTGGTAAAGTTTCGAATGAACTTTTGGTAATAATTAACGAATTTAAAGAATACCTGTATTTCTTTAATTATCGTTAATCTTTGTTATTTTATAATTATAACGATCTTTTTAAAGTTTATTCTAATATGTTTTAAGATAATAATATCTTTTAGATATTTTACTTCCTATTTGTATAATTAATTTCTTTCCGCGTTAATAAGTAACTTTGCTTCCTATAAAGCTTAAAAAACTTTACAAACGTATTTTGCGCATGTTTTTTCTGTTTTTAAGAAAATAAAAATATTATCAAAATAGCATATAACGAAAATATCGAGGTATTTTCGTAACATATAGTTTATTATCAGCTGGAAAATTATTAGTACGTTCGTAAATCCTATTAATATAACCAAATACCTAAACAATCCGTATTTCGTTCTAAAAATTGTTTTTTATTCGTATCTTTTTTTAATTTTAATAAGATTATATTTATTTTTAATATTAAATATTATAAATTATTTAGCTCTATAAAATCGGTCTTTTATTTCCGTAATCAAAGGTAATAATATCCAATTTTTAATAATAATATCGTTTAGTTGTCGATAATTAACTATAAGTCGTAATTTTCCATTCTTTTTCGGCATAAAGAACATAAGTATTTTGCTAGTAATTTCGAAAGTTGAATTTATTTTTTTTATAACCGATTTTCTAGGTATTTTTTAAAAGTACGTAATTCGTTTCCGTTAAGGTTATAAATAGAATAAGATTTTGTTGAAAATCTTTCCTTAAGAATTATTTTATAATTTTATTCGCTATATTCTAGTAATTTCGTATCAAGTTCTTTCTTAAATAGCTGCTTATATCTATGGTATTATAATAATATATTAATTAAATCTTTCAACTTTTAAAATTGCTGTTATTATTTTAAATCGTTATTTTATTGCTTTAATTTCGTTTCGATAATAATAACAATACGTCGTTTTCTTTTTTAATATTTATTTTTTTTATATTTTGTCCTTTTAGATAATAAGGTTTTTATCGTATGCTTATGCTTATATTTGTCGCCATTATTAATCAAATATTAAAATTTTATTTTTTTGCATTATTAATAAAAAGTAAAGCGAATTTTATTTGGCCAGTTTTTTCGTTAATTAAAATTTCGTACTAACGTATCTATAGTAATCCTAATATAATATCATAATTCTCAAGTAAAATAATGTCGAAATTAACTATTTAATATCGTCTTTAAATAAAGATTTTGAAGTAATTAATTTCGCCTATGATTTTATTATTATCGTAAGCGAATTTTTAACTTTCGGTATTCGTCGTTATATAAGATCTTGATTTGTATTTTTATGATAATCTAAACTTATTAACCATATTTGGTATAATATAATTCCCGCTCAAAATTTCGTAATTTATTATTGCAGTATATTAATACGTTCCGATTCGTATATCTAAAGTAATAAGATTATTAATGTTTTTTATCGTCGTATTTAAAGCCTTTTTCGGAAATTCCCTTTAATTTCTTTACGTTTTGTTATTATGCGGCTTTTTTATAAGTAACCTTTTTCTTTTAATCTTTATTCGAATTTATTAAGTTTTACTTATCTTTTTCGTTTAATACGTTAAATTGCTATATTTGTCATTATTTCTAACGTATTACTTTTTTCGATTTATATTAATTATTTTTAGTTTTGTTATAATTCTTTTTATTAAATAAATTGTTTTTTATACTTACTATTGCATTTTATTATACGTTATTTTAATTATTCTTTTTCAAAACCTTTTATAAATTAACGTATTTTTTTCTTAAAAATTCTTTTTTCGTAAAAGTTTATAATAAATGCTAATTAAAAATAAAAGTCCGTAATAGTTTTCTGGTAGTGCTTTTTTACCGTATATTGGATTAACCTTTTTCCGTATAATAATTATATTATTTATAATAATAAAAAAGGGTTTTTTGCGGACATTATTTTCTTTTAGGCCAGCTTTTTGTTTCGACCAGTTATTAAATATTTTCTGGGGTTATGGTTCGAAAATATTAATACTATTATTTATCGTCCTTATTATTTCAGGTACGGTTTAGGAAATCGAATCCCTTATAGTATATACGGATAATTCGTTTATAAATATACTGTTTCCATTTTTCGTAATTAGGATATTTTTGTCGTCGACAGTATATAGCATGTATTTTGCCGTATCGATTAAAGGTTCCGGGACAGATTTCTTTTGTCCAGTTTTAATGCTTGCGTAATTATTTTTATAATCTTTCTTATTATACTTACGATACGTATAAAGCTAGTTTTTTTGGCTTTTTATATTTTTCGTCGAATTTCCTATCGTAATGGTCCTTATTAAACCTTTTATTATAAGGAACCTAATATGTATCTAGGCCGAATTATATTGATAAATTTGCCTTTTTTTGATTTTTTCGAAATTATTCTTTAAATACTGGTTTTTAATTATTTTGTCGGGGTTTCTTAGGTGCCTTACACTGTATTGCCCTATGCCTTATTTTGTTGCAATTATAGCATTTAATTTGGTTCCAATTTTTCTTATAAGTAACTTTTAATTCTATAAGTTTTGATTCCGTATCGTAAAAAATATTATTACGTCGAAAAACGCTGGTATTAGCTATCTATTAAGGTTGATTATTATTTTCTTCTTTAATATTTTCAATATGCTATACGTATTATCGATTGTTAATCTTAATTATTATAACGATATAAGCCGATAAGTAATTAGGCCGATTAAACTTAAATTTTTTTTTGCATTTTTTTCTTTAAGCCGTCGAAAATTTAGCTATTAATATTTTTTATCTCTAATTTAATTTGGTTATTAATTAAATTAGTGAATTACAGTAATTGAATGCTAATCCCTTTTATCGTAATTATTAAATCTATATTTCGGCTTTTATTTTCTTATTTATTACTTTAAATGTTTTCGTTAATATTTATTCGAATTATTCGTAATCGTTATAAATTTGTATTACTTTTAGGTTTTGTTTTTCGATTAACAGGGTAATATACTTTCTTATAGCAGGTTCGAACTAAATAACCGTATTTCTGATAAATCGTCCGATTATAAATTTAATTCGTATAATAAGTGTAATAAATCGAATATGAAAATACCCGAAGTATGTTTGGCATTAAATCAAAAATAATTATACCTTGGTCGAAATTCCGTCGAAAAATTCTGGCTTGAAAAGTTTAAGGAGTTTTCCTGGTTTTTTAATAAAATTCAGCTAAATAACCTAACTTATTCGAAAAAGCTTTCCTGTTTCGAGAGTTTTTTCTTTTTTCTTAAGTTTTTGTAAGCGGCTTAAAAAGACGTTATAAGATTATTATTGTCTTTTTTAAGCTAAAAAATACGTTCGTTTATAATATCTAAACGTTAAAGAACTTCTTCGCGAAAAAAACGAAATTTCTCCTTTTCCTTCTCGGATTTTATTCCAATGTCCGGGTAATCAAAAACCTGGTAAATAGGTTATTCAGGTTACCTGCTAGTAAACATAACGTTAATCGATATTACTTAAAGTTTAACGCTATTATTAAATAAAAGCTTATAACATATAATAGCTAAGGGGTTTAACTAATTATTAAACCTTAGTTATACGGATTTATATTAATAGAAATATCGTAAAAATCTAAGTAATAAATATAGTAATCGTATTACGTCTTGTAATTCCAAAGATAATTTGGGTAATAAATTATTATTATAAGTTAAAGTTATTTAAATTATGGAAATAATAAGCGTATATATTTTTTTCCGAATTAAATTGGATTTTTATTAAATTTTGACATTGTTACAGATCTAATACTATTGGATTTAATTAGTTCTATATGGAATTATTTAGATTTTGTTATCAAGACAGATCCAAATTACGTAATCCTTCTATATGGGTCTGATCGTCGTTGAGGCCGGTCTTAGGTTGAGTCGTAACAGTAATATTACGCGTAATATTAATCTTACGGAATTCGAGTATCTATATTCGGTAAATATTATACGTTTGGTATTTTATTAGATCTCCGATATAAATTTTCGGTTTAACTTTTTATATTTACTTATTTATTTTTACTGTTCTTTTTTTATTAACGAATACGTTCGTATGTCGTATACAAAAATTCTAAATTCATCGAACCTATGGTTTACTGTAATCGCGCTAATTAGGGCGGGGCCATATTAATAAAAATATTATTTAAATTAACGAATAAATACCTTACTAAGTAAAAGTTAATCGTTAAAATAATTCGGGTTTATATTATATAATTACGTTATTATTTTTACTGCTTTAGGCTAACGTTTTTCAAAAAAAATTAATTTTATTTTAAAAGTTTTATTAATTAACTTTTAATTTATTGATCCATTTTTTCCTTTAAGGTTTTGTGTATATAAAGGCGGAAATTTAAATGTAATTTCATTTTTAATATATTATATTTAATAAATTACACATTCGTTTATTACGATTATCCTAATATCATTATTTTGCTTAATGTTGCAAATAAAAAACTTATATTATTTACATATTTAATATTTAAAATCTTTAATAATTCGGAACTTCATTTTTTAAATATAATTAATAATTAAAAAAACGAAAACTTTTTATTATATTTATTTTTAATTATTAAAAATTACTTAAAATTATTACAACCCGTAAATAATTAAAATAATTTTATATAATATGCAAAAAGGTTTTAAAAGCTTAGCTTTTTAATAAACGCCTTAAAATTATATAAAGAGTATACGTACGAATATAAACCTTATATTTTCGACATGCTTTCCTTTTTATAATAATGTTTTTAACGTTTTTAACGAACGATTTTAATAACGCAAATTTTAAGTACTTTAACTTTTAGGTATCAAAGATTTTTTATTTTTATATAAAGGCGTAAATAATCTTTGGATTGGTTTTACGGTTTTCCTTTTTTTATTAATTGTTAAATATATTAAAATTTTAGTTAAACTTTATACAATTATTAATCAAATACTTAAATAAAAGAAAAACGTTTTATATTTAATAAATATTAAGTTTTATAATTATTAAAATTTCGCAAAAAAAATACTTTTTTTTAATTTTTCTCATTTTGAAGCAATAATTTAAATCGTAATATCAAATCTTAATTTTGCGAAATAAAGCTTTTAAAATAATGTTAACGTAAAACCTTTTTATTATTATTATATTTTTAAGTATACAATTATGGTTTAATTTACTAAAAGTATAATATAATATTTTCTTATTTATTTTTTATATTATTTATCGGAAACAAGAAAGTATCCGTTTATATTACATTTCCCGCGACATTTAATATAAAAATACCGGAAAGAAATAAATTTATAACATTTACTAAATATCTAGCCCTATAATTACTAATTAAGATGGATTAGGATAAAGAGTACATACCGAAATAAATAATAATATAAATCTTTAAAATTAAATTAAGGAAATTAAAGGTACATAAATCGATAAATGTCATTATAATATTGCTAAAGTATATAATAAAGACAAATATTAATTATTTTATAACTTTCCGAATGCCTTTTTTTTATTTACAAAACTCTATAAAGTTTTTACGGCATTATTTTTATTGATTATATTTAAACCCTTTACGAATTTTCTCAATATTTTTTTTAATTAAATAACGAAATTTCCGAATAATTATTCTTATAATCGCAAAACGTAAATAGGCATATTTATTAAGTTTTTATAAATAAGTTGTATTTAATATAATAAAATAAAAATATTTATTTTTTAAGCCTATTTAACAAAATAAAACTTTTATTACATCACGATAATACTTTTTTTAAATTGCGATTTTATTAATATAATAACGAAAATCCTGGGTTATTTAATTTCGGCTTTTAATTTATTTTTATAGCATATTGAGAAAAATTAACTCGCCAATCTTGTTAAGATTATTATGGGCCTGTTAAAAAAATTATTTTTAATAAAGTTAATTAATTCTTGTTTTTTTCTAATTTAGTATAAAATGTTTTTTTACGGTACTTAAAAAATCCTTTATTGTAAATATTTTTCAAAATTTCTTAAATGTTATATATTTTCGCTTAAATATAAATAATATATTAGGTTTAATATTATTAATTAGGCGTAACGCTGCGCAGTAATTTTCGCATATCGTTGAAATAATACTTAATAAAAAAAAAGGGCGAATTAATATCTTAATTTTTTAAGCAAATTCTATATCGTAATTTTTTCTTAGATAATTAAGATAACTTAAATATTTTAAAAAATCTGACTTTTTATTATTACGTTAATTTACATTTAAATATTAAGATATTAAATATTGATTTTAGAAATTTTGCGTTAGTTTTTGCGCACGGTTTTTATAAGATTTTTAATATTTTTAATATAATTGTTTTTAAATTAATAAAAAATAATTTCTTAAGGTTTTTTAAAAGAGGTTTACGTTAAATAATATTAAAATAAAAGCATTTTCAAAAAAACTAATATATTGACATATTATTTTTTTTATTTTAGCGTTAATGTTTATAATATATTTTTTAATAAAAAGGTTTTCCAGAAATTCGTAAAACGATTTACATTAAGTATATTAAGGTTTATAAAGTGCTATACGCTGTATAAAATGATATTAAATTATAAATGAAAATTAATTAAAATAATTAAAGTAATCTTTAAAGAATACGGTTTTAGGATTAAGATTATTTAATATATTAAAAAAGAATATAATATTTTAAATAGATAAAAAAATTATAATGAATTTAATTATAATTATTATAATTAAGTTAATTGCGAAAAAAGATTATATAAAATATGGGAAGTAATAATTGTTTAATTAGAATTGAGCTCCAAAGAACGGTAACTAGGAAGCTTTCTATATACTGTGGGAGCGCCGGAATAAGGTTCTTCCGGGTGCTGTGGAGCTTGATGACTAACACAGATACCCCTATTCCACGACAGAAAAACAATCAAGTCTTTGGTCAAAAAGTTAGAATTATGTTGTTTGGGTGGTTTGTTTTGGAGATTTCAACTCTGTCATTGTGGTTTGACATGAATTTTCGAAATATGGTTTTGTTCTGGGGGTTGGAGTAGTATTCGAACCCAAGGTCTTCGAACTCTTTGTCATTGGACATGAGTCTTCGAACTGGCCATTGGACCATTGACCTTCGTGCCCTTGTGGGCAATGTGTCAAGGAACTATCTGTCTATTTAAGGCCTTTCTGCTATCGTGTTGCCCGGGTTCGTTGCTGGGAGAGACGTCAGAGAAGCGGGGGAAGGTATGACTGGTGATAACCGGAAGACGTTGTTAGTACAACCACGGACGATGGAATCGATTTTCGAGACGGGAGAGTTCTTGATAGTCACTTGGTACGGAGTTCCCACAGAGTTCCCCGGACGTTAGGCTCCTCTTGGACGGGGTGTGGGCGATGTAGGCATTGTAATAAGTTAGCTATGAGCTTGAGCATATGACTACCAACATCTCATGCCTCTCAATGTTAGACTGACGAATCGAACCCATGTACCGTAACTAGGTTCCAAATAGATGTCATACCCGCTAATATCTGCCGAATATGGCCTTCAGCAAATATTTGTTTGGTCATACAATTCCCCGTCCCTCCCTCCCCGCCGGGTTTGTTGTGTACACCTAGGGAAGGGACCAAATGAACGATCGTGCTTCGTCATATCGGCTACATGGACATCTTGCAGTGGCGTGACAGTGATTGTCGTATGGAATGCCTTAATATTGGTGGAGGAGGAGCCAGGCTTGGACGTCAGCTAAGTAAAGGAACGCACTAAGCACTACAGTAATGAAAGACGAAGACCATATTAGGCTTGACCTGTGGACTAAGAAATCAGCGGATACTAAACTGTGACGGCTAGGCGGTTTAACCAACTATTAAACCTTAAGTCGACGGGTTTATGTTGGCAGGAGTATCGTGGGAATCTGAGCAATGGATACAGTAACGTATTACGTTTCGTAATGCCAAGGGTGCCTTGGGTAACGATGTTATAATGCAAATATTTGGTATTAATAAGTATTATAAATTAAAGTTATTTAGATTATAAAAATAATAAATATTTTTATACTTATATTTTTTTATTTTATTAAGCCCGGTTTTAAAAGTTTTATAATTAATTTTGTCGAGCCCGGCTTTAAAGGCTTTACGATCGATCCTATTAAGCTATTACGTAATTCGATCCATATAGCTTAATTATTATTGCGACCGTTTTTTAAGGCCGTAACCCGTTAGGTTATAATACGATCTTTTTTTTTTATAATTTTCGTCCCGAAAATTTCTTTTTTTTCTGTAAATTTCCTTTCCGTTATTATATTAGGTCGTATTAAAAAACCGATTAATCGAAAAACAAAAAAGCGAAATAATTTGTTTAAATTGATTACTTTTCGAACCGTGGACATACCAATATGTTTTTATTATGTTTATTACAGGTTGTTATTTTGTTGTATTTTTTTGTCGGATTTTTCCAGGTATAAAAAATGCGTAACGCGGAATTAAGACCTTTGTAATGTTAACGGTTTTTTTATTTTTTAATTCGAAAAACTTGTTTTCAATTACCTTAAGGTTAAAATAAAATTTGAGAAAGCCGAAAAAAAAGTAAAGCAAGCGTAAATCAAAGTTTGTCGTTTTCGAAAATAAAAGAAATTATGGGCCGATCGTATAATACGTATGTTATTTTATGGGTTTCGGTTCTTAAAGGAATTAAATAAGTTGGAACGTCGAAAAAAACAGGTCGATCGGGAGGCCGCCAAGGTTATTACGGCGGAGGCTATTCCTTTTTTCGATTGGTTTAACCTAAAGTCTATAAATTGGTCGTTTATTAATTAGGAAACTTTTGATTTTGCCGATTTCGGCGTTATTAAAAAAAAATTTTTAATAAGTATTAGGCGTTAATAAGGTTTTTGGCGGGTTTTTAGGTATTTTCGAAATTTAAATGTTTTTTTTATTTAATTAGGTATTAAATAAGTCCGTTTTGTTTTCGTATGTCGAGGATTTTTTTTTATTTTATATGTCTATTTGTTTTTTATTTTTATATCGTTTTGTACCGTATATATTTTGATTATATTTGTTATTAATTCGAGTAAGAAAATATAGAAAATTAAATAAAATTTAACTTTTGGTAAAAATTTTAATTAGTAATTGTTTTTTGAGATTTTTTTGGCGATTTTGTATAAATCGATATATTTGAAATCGAGTTTTTTGTTGGGTTATTTTATTTAAATGTTTTTTATAACAAGAAAAATTATTTTTCCTTTTTTAAAGGTTAATCTTTTAACCTTGTTTAGTTATAATATTTATTTATTTATTTTCGTACGAATTCTAGTTTTGTTTTTATTTTTTAATATAATTATCGTAATTATTTTGACGTAAGTATTATTTTGATATTAATTGGACCGTCGTCGCGTATTTTTCTGTAAATTTCCGGAATAAAACCGAAATTTACGTTTATAAGTATTATTTTAATATTTTCGTAATAATTAATATTATAAATTAATTAAGTAATTAGTAATTTTTTAATTTAATTATTTTATTTATAATTAATATAATATTATAAGTAAATTTTTAAGGTTTAATTTGTTCGTTTTATTTATTTATTCGTTTATAGTTTAAATATATTAAATAATTTATGATTTAGGCCGATTTATATTATAAAGCGTTATTAAAATTTTGATATAAATATCGATCCTTTATTTAATATAATTTTTATTAATAATTTATATATGTTAAAAATATATTTAAAAAAATATATGCTAATTATTCGGCGTTTATATTCTTATAATATAATAAAAAATAAGAAAATTTCGTAAATCGATTAACGATTACAAAAATATTATCGTAATATATTCCCGTAATTAAATTTTTTTAACATAGGAAATTTAGTAATAAAGTTAAATATAACTAAATATTATGGTCGTTTTACGATTGGTAATAACTGTAATTTTCCGTATGGCTTATATTATTAAATTTTTGTTTTAACGCAAATATTATATTGCCGTATAATTTTATATATTATTAATTTTATTTTGGGAAAAAAATATATGCGTTAAAGTTGCTTTACAGTTTTATAAATCTTTAAATATTTATATAATTAATATTTATATAGTTTTCGTCTTAAATTTTTTAATATTTTTTGGAATTTGCATTTTGTCCGTTTTTTGGTTTCTTAGGAAACTGTAATTATGCTATTAAATTTTTTAATATATATCGCAAAATATTACCCGAATTATCGTAATTTGTCGTAAACGTAAATGTTTTTTTATAGTAATATCAAAAATTGTATGGTTAATTTTAACTAATTTTTTTCGAAATTTGGTTGCCTGCTTAAAGTATTTATTTTACCGTTTTCTGTTTTTTTTATGGATAATAACGAAATCAAAATTTCCCAATTTTTCCGCATATTTTAATTATCGTCCTATAAGTTTTTTAGTTATAGTAAATCGGGTAAAATTTTGATAATCCGTATAAACTTTAACTTAATACAAATTTCCTTTTAAAAAATATTTAAATTTTCGCAATACCATAATAATGGCCATAAATATTTTATCTGGAATTCCATAATTAAATTTGGCTTTTTTTAATTTATATAAAAAAATATAATAAGGTATAATTTGTCTTAATTATTTCGTTATCCGATTATTATACTTAATACGTAATCCGAAATATCGGTTTTTAATTTAACGGGACGGTTTAAATCATATATAATTAATATTAATTTGCTGGTAATTACGTTCTTAATATTTTAAAATATTTTTTCCGTATTTAGCATTTATTTAATTTTTTTTCGTAAAAATTATTACAGGTATAATTATTTTGCTAAAATTTCGAATAAATTTCTTGTAATAATTGGCGAATCCAAAAAATATCTGTATTTTTTTAATTATTATTAACGTTTGCCATTTTGTAATTATAACGATTTTCTTAAAGTTTATTTTAATATATTTTGAAATAATAATATGTTTTAGATATTCCATTTTTTATATATGGAATTAACTTTTTTTTGCGTTAATAAGTAATTTTACGTTTTATAAAACTTAAAAACTTTTATAAATATATTTTACGTATATTTTTTCCGTTTCTGAGAAAATAAGAATATCGTCGAAATAGCAAACGATAAAAATATTAAAATATTTTCGTAATACGTAATTTATTATCCGCTAAAAGGTTATTAATACGTTCGTAAATCTTATTAATGTAATCAAATATTTAAATAATCCGTATTTTATCCTAAAAGCTATTTTTTATTTGTATTTTTTTAATTTTAATAAGGTTATATTTATTTTTAAAATCGAATATTGTAAATTATTTAGTTCCGTAAAATCGGTTTTTTATTTCCATAATTAAGGGTAATAGTATTCGATCTTTAATAATAATATCGTTTAATTATCGATAATTAATTACAAATCGTAATTTTCCGTTTTTTTAAGTACGAAGAATATAAGATATTTTCCTGGTAATTTCGAAGGTCGAATCTATTTTTTCTATAGCCGATTTTCCAGATATTTTCTGAAAATACGTAACTTATTTTTATTAAGGTTATAAATAAGGTAAAATTTTTTCGAAAATTCTTTTTTGAAAATTATTTCATAATCTTATTCGTTATGTTCTGGTAATTTTATATCGAATTTCTTTTTGAAAAACTGCTCGTATTTATAATATTATGGTAATATATTGGTTAAATTTTCTAATTCCTAGGGCTGTGGTTTTTTTAGATCGTTATTTAGTTATTTTAGTTTCGCTTTAATAATAATAACGATACGTCGTATTTTTCTTTAATATCCGTTTTTTTTTATGTTTTTTTCCTTTAAGTAATAAGGTATTTATCGTATCTTTATGCTTATATTCGTTATTATTATCGATCGAATATTAAGATCTTAATTTTTTTTATTTATTAATAAAGAATAAAACGAATTTTACCTAGTTAATTCCGCCATTAATCAAAATTCCGTACTGGCGGATTTATAATAATCCTAAGATTATATCGTAATTTCCGAATAAAATAATATCGAAATTAACCGTTTAATATCGTCCTTTAATAAAAATCTCGAAATAATTAATTTTGCGTATAATTTTTCCGTTATCGTAAACGAATTCCTAACTTTCGGCATTCGTCGTTATATAGGGTTTTAACTTATATTTCCATAATAATTTAAACTTATGAATTATATTTGGTACAATATAATTTCTGCTTAAAGCTCCGTAGTTTATTATTACAATATATTAATGTATTCCGATTTGTATATCCAAAGTAATAAAGTTGTTGACGTTTTTTATCGTTATGTTTAAAGCCTTTTTTAGAAATTTTCTTTGATTTTTTTGGGTTTCGTTATTTTGCCGTTTTTTATAAGTAACCTTTTTTTTAATTTTTGTTCGAATTTATCGAGTTTTATTTATGTTTTTTTCGTTTAACGTATTAAGTTATTATATTTGTCGTTATTATCGGCGTATTATTTCTTTAAACCGTATTAATTATTTTTAATTCTTTTATAATTCCTTTTTTTATTAAATAAATTATTTTTTTATATTTGCAATTATATCTTATTATACGTCGTTTTGATTATCGTTCTAGAAATCTCCTATAAATTAATATTTTTTTTATTAACTTTTCTTTTTTGGGGATCCGTAATAATTTTTTGATAATGTTTTTTTACTATATGCTGGATTAACTTTTTTTCTGTTTAGTAATTATATTATTTATAATAACAAAAAGGGTTTTTTTGCGAATATTATTTTTTTTAAGTTAACTTTTTGTTTCGGCTAATTATTAGATATTTTCTGGGGCTATAGTTTGAAGTTGTCGATATTATTACTTATTATTTTTATTATGCCCGGTACGGTTTGGAAAGTTAAATTCTTTATAATATATTCGGGTAATTCGTACGTAAATATATTATTTTTATTTTTCGTAGTCGGGATATTTTCGCCGTCGACAGTATATGGCGTACATTTTACCGTATCGATTAAATATTCCGGGATAAAGTTTTTCCATTTAATCCCGGTATTTATGTAATTATCCTTATAGCGCCTTTTGTTATGTTTACGATATTTATCGAATTAACTTTCTGGCTTTTTATATTTTTTGTCGAATTTTTTATCGTAATAATTCCTGTTAAACTTTTTATCGTAAGCCTGATATATATTTAGCTTAAATTATATTAATAATTTTATTATTATTTCCTTAATTATTCCTGTATTATTTTTCCGGTATAAGGGTTTAATTATTTTGTCGTAATTTTTTGGGTTTTTTATATTTGTAAACCTTATATTTTATTTTGCCGTAATTAAAGCACTTAATTTGGCTTTAATTTTGTCTGTAAGTAACGCCGAATTCTATAAGTCCTAATGCCGTTCCGTAAGAAATAAAAGATATGTTTTTTTTTCTTTAATTAAATTTGTTATATCCCGAATATAAAACATATTATTCTTTTTTTTATCGTTTTTTAAATTGTCGATTATTAATCTTAATTATTTTTATAATATACCGGTTTAAAGTAATTAATTATTTAATCCGAATAATCTTATTTTTTATATTATCTTTTAACTTTTTATAAAATATGTCGATAAAGGTATCGGTTTTGTCGTTTTTTTATTTTGTCTTAACTGCGAAATTTTTGAAAATTATAACGTACTTGGACGTAAATCCGTTTTGTCGGAATTATAAAAATTATTAAGCCGTTAATTATTTTTTATCCGGATTACCGAAATTATCGCGTATTTTATTTTTAAAATTGGTATAAGTTAAAAAAACTTTATTAATAAAATTTTCCTTATTTCTGTTTTTTATTTTTAGGAAATCTTTTATAATGGGTTTAAATTAATTAATCGTATTTTTTGTTAAATATATTTTTATTATTAGGATTATATCCGTTAAGTTATTAAGATTTAGAAAATAAAGGTAAATTCGTACTTAAATTAAAAAAATTTAAAGGTTATTTTTTTATCGTAAGGTTTTAAATTTTTTGGCTTTATGCGCACGAAAAAAGGTTAGATAAGTAACGTAGCTTTAAGTTGTCGAATTTTTTTTTTAGTTTCCGAATTTAAGCTTAAAGCTGTTAAATAAGGGTTTTTTAAATGATGGTTAATATTTTAATAATGTTAAATATTATTTAGAATTTAACGGTATTATTAAATAAAAGTTTATAACGTATAACGGCTAAGCAATTTAACTAATTATTAAACCTTAAGTTGACGGGTTTATATTAGCAAAAATATTATGGAAATTTAAGTAATAAATATAATAATATATTATGTTTCGTAATGCTAAAGGTATTTTAAATAACGATATTATAATGCAAATATTTGGTATTAATAAGTATTACAAATTAAAGCTATTTAGATTATGAAAATAATAAATATCTTTATATTTAATTTTTTTATCCTGTCGAGCCCGGCTTTAGAGGTTTTACGATCGATTTTGTCGAGCCCGGCTCTAGAGGCTTTACGATCGATCCTGTCGAGCCATCACGTGATTCGACCCACATGGCTTAGTCACCGTTGCGACCGTTTTCTGAGGCCGCAGCCCGTTAGGTCATAACATAAACTTGACACGGGGTTTCATCACTTGTCCACGGAGAGAATCTGTAGCAAGTGGCCTGCGTACGGTGTCGTAATCAGTACTGCCAGACAACTGCCTTGGATTAACGTATAGCAGGACCACCTGGACCTGACTGACTCCGTGTGGCGCTCCAATACTTTGGCTAGGATGTTTGTCAATACACGGCTTGGTCTCATAGCCTCCGCTTGAAGGCATATAAGGGGTCAGACTTGAAGAGGCCTGTAAGGCCTTGAATTCCGGGGCATTTCGGTTCCTGTGGTCCAGATTCGTGTGATCCTGGTGAACGCTAGTATTTCGAGTTAGCTTCCTCATGCCACTACCACAAGAGTGGTTTAGGGGAGCAGCGGATCCCGAACAGCCGTGTTAGTGTGGGACTGATTCCATATACATATATATGCTACGAGCAGCAAACAGACCATGCCATCAGCAAGAAAATGCTAGGCAGATAGTCTGTTAAGTCTCATTCTACTATTTACAGTTCCATATTACGCTTAATTTACGTGATGCTGGGGAAAGCGGGCCAGGAGCAAGTTTCTTCTTGTCACGTTAACTGATGTTATGTACCCAGGTACTATCGATGAGTAACACTAGGATTGTCTTCTGGGATATGGCATGCGGGAAAGAGGGATTGCGAATAATGGTGATTATCAGGAACAGTGGCAAGCATCAGTTGAACTTGCTAGAGTTAGAGATGTGGCAGGAGGAACTGTTCTTTGACCTAACCCAATATCGGTCTTGTCTAGAGGTCCAAGGCTAACATATATGTCCGGGCGTGGAAAGAAATAGTTAGGCAACTGAATGTACCTTGCGGTGATTAGGCGCGTATGCGTTGAATCACAATAGGGGAGAGTGGCCCTAGCCCTACATACTCACGTTTTTTATTTAACATTGACCTTTGTGGTCCACTCCGTCTACCTCTGTATCTCAGCACATTTAATCAATTCCTTCCTTCCACACCACGTGGACATTTCATACTTGATCACCCAGAACTCCATCATGATATAAACCGTCACACATCCTTCGTATCATTGCGAACACCTACTCGACTCGTCATCATCGTCATCACCATGCCTACCGAACACAATGATCAATCATCTCCCGCTAAAGCACCCAGGGTGCTGGCTCAGCTGTGCCGTATCGATGAGCTCAAGCCTGTGGCAAACGATCCTACTGTAAATATTGCTACAGTGCTCAACGCGCCCTGTGCTGTTGCGGCAGGGTCTGTCAAGCCTGGCGACCTAGCGCTGTACATAGCTGTTGATACCTTTGTCCCGCACTATACCAACGGCGTCCCATTTCTCTATGATGATCGGATCAACCGCTACCATCGTCACGAGGCCGCCATGGTCGACAGATCCGGCCATCGCGTCAAGGGCATCCGCGTCAAACCCATCATCGTCTCGGGCCACCTTTCGGCTGGCATCGTCATTGGAATCAACGCGCAGCCCAGCGTCCTCGACGGTCCTCCTCTCAACACAGAGATTGGTGTGCGTTCCAGTCTCAACAGTGAGACTGCGGAGTGCTCAACACCTTCAAGGTTCAGTGGCACGCCCGCGGAGACATCTCCCAATACGATGTAAGTCAAATCCGCCATAGATTCCATTCATACAACGCTGACAAGGACAGGTCTCTGTCCCTGAAGCAGGCATTTGGGGGTGTAGTTGCTCCTCATCTAGTTATGCTTCCGAAAGCTTCGTCTCTCATCACCAATTTCCTCGACCTGCAACCGTGGACGCAGACGGTGGCGGGCGAGATCGTGTGGGATCGTTCTGACTTCATCCCTGACCCCACCATAAAGGACGTCAAAGGCCTGGCGGGCGTTCTGAGCAATAGCAACAGCCAAGTGAAGTATCGAGTGACCACCCCACCTTCTGATTCCTGCATGACCGTCTACTTCCTGCGAGAAGATTCCCAGCTCGCACAGTGTCTCGCGCACCGCGAGACAAGCAGGTTGATTGAGGGGATTGGTCGTGTAGGCGTCTGCACAGATAGATTCGATTTTCAGGAAATGTTCTCCAACGTCTTCTGGGCTTCGATCATGAAGACCAACCTATCGGAGAAACTTGCCGCCTTCAATAAGAACCTCGCCATCGAAGGGTTCTATGCTAGCCGGACTATCAGGACTGGAGGGGGCGCCCCGAAGGTCGTTCGAGACTTCTATGTCTCGGGGATCTGGAACCTCGATATGAAGGCTCGTGTGAGATTCGAAGTCGCCATGCAGAAGGCCAAGGAGTGGGGCCTGCAACTTGTCCCTGTCGTGGGTATGTCGACGCTTGCTGACATTTGTTCGGGCCGCGCGAAGGCCGCATACCAACGTCTTCAACAGAAGGATGCTCCTCTCGTGTTTAGAAGCCCAGACGAGAAGATTGTCTTCTTCCATCAGTGAGAGGGTGAGCCGTTCCTTTTTGAGGCACTTCCCGCTTCCACTCTTAGGTTGGCGTATGAATTTCGGAATCACCTAGCGGCCGAAGAATAACTACTCCTACGCCCCCTACTGTGTCGTTTACTAACCACTCGAAATGTCTCTGCTGACCAAGGAGACAGTAAGGCGGCTATCTCTCTCCTGCTCTGCTATACAGCAAGTCCGGGCATGGTCGAGGAGGGTGTTCTCGGCCACACCACCCACAAGGACTCCTAACACCACAAGTAATAGAGCCGCCGTCCTCATGGCCCACATGTCACACTTACTAAGGATCAGGTGCACAGCTCTTGAGGGTATATTGACTTATCTAAAGCTAGGAAGCGTTGATCCCACTTGTTGTGGGCGATCCACTGATATAGGGCTCCGGGAAGGAATAACAATCACCCGAAGATCCTAGTTAGGGGTGCCCTTTTCCATGACAACGGTAGATTGAGTTAACGAACAGGAAGGTCTCGAAGCTATACGACCCCTACAATATAGAGCGAATAAAGCTGATACAATAGGAACAAGCGAGGCAGGCCCGGCTGGGAAATGTCGTGTCTCGTTTAGATAGGTTCTAGCGCGGAAGTCCGTTCGGTGCGTGGATGAGTCTTAGGGAGTTGGAGTCGACGCCTGCTTTAAGAGGAAACGAAGTCAGAAGGTGGGCAAAGCATCGATGAAGTGGCGATCCAAAGCGAACATTAGTAAGAGGAGTCGATGATGGCAATTCAATGGAGATGGTTATCATTGGGCGAGGTCTTTTAGCCAGCTCATGGATACCACTGTGAGAGACGGTAAGGAACCCAAGGAGCCGCTTTTGGGGTGAAAACTTCGTTGCACTTGACCAGAGAAACAGAGGTCATGCGGGATGAGCGAGGGGAAGCGCAAGATCCGCCATGGCAAGAACTGGTAGTGCGGCAGGGCGACACATTGTCTTTCGACGAGTGCTATTGCTACGCTTAGGGCCGCTCAAGCCGCAACTCGCACAGCCGCATAGTGAGTAGCAAGACAGAGGAAATAACGGGAAGAGGGGCACCAAGACGGCAGGTCTCAACAGAAAAGTCTGAATTTCCAGCCGTCCGTGGAACTCGCTTCTTATGACCCTTACTTGCCCGGCTGTTATCTATTCTCCCACAACCCTCTGCTCGTTCAACATTCTTGCCGGGGCTACATTTTCAAACAGCGAGGTCTCCATGGTCTCGTTCCCTTCTGCACCTGCATTACTAGACATGAATTTCAACCGCTGGGGGGATCGCTGTCCTGGCCACTGCGCCTGAAGGGTTGACGGATACGAATTTCTAGGTTATGGTCTTCAAATCGATACTGTTGAAATATTGCGTCTCTAAGTACGACGTCCCAGCTCGCCTGCCGTACCGCTCGTCAAGATGAAGATTCCCTGTACTTTTCCCAATCATTTCCTCCTTCCTTGCTTTCCGGACTATATCTTCGTAGCACATATCATATGGGTAGTCAGTCATCAACCCTTGCACGGACATCGTCACTCAAACTCGTCGAAGACAGGCGGCTTCTCCCGGTAATCGACCCACCGCTTCTTCCGCGCGCTCCTCACGATATGCTCCACCGTCGGCAGCGAGCCCACACTATCACTGTCATCATTATCATAGCCGTTATTGTCATCGTCGTTATCGTTCTCACCACCGGCGTCGTCCCCACCGCCGTCGCCGTCGCGGCCTCGAGTCCCAGAGATGTCTCCCGCCCCCGTCATGGTAACGTCGCCGTCATCGACGTCCCCCTGCTCCTCGGGGTGCCCGCCGTCGCCGCCTGCGCCGGCTGGTGCTCTCGTCGCCGCGGCGGACCGCAGACCCCTGAACGCCGCCTTTAACTCGTCGTGGCTGCACGCCGCTGATACGGATGCTGCCACACCATCGTCCACGCCGATCGCACGCTCCAGTTGCTTGCCCTTGTCCTCTTCCCCCGCAACGCTGATGGGGCTCAGGGCTCGGCATGATCGTCGTTGCCAGAATGGCCGCTTGGCGCGTGGCTGGTCGTCAGGGCGGGGCTCGGGCTTACGGAGGTTGCCTGCGGGGGAGGGCGGTTAGTTGTGTTCTGTGCTCTGTGGCTAAGGCGGGAAATCGGGCGGGATTAAGGGGGGAGAAGGGGAAGACTCACGTTCCTCTGTCGCGCCGATGACTATATGTGATAGATATTTTCGTCAGCAAAAGGGCCAGATAAGAAGGGCGCTAGACGGCCGAAGGAACTCACCCCTATACGCATACCTGCCGAAAACCTGGTCGGCGTTCGTCGTGCGGTGGCGTAGCACCCTGAAGTGCGACCACGACGCGTAGCTGGCGAACGGGTACTCGCGGAAGTAGATAGGCCCATCCTCCTCGCTGCTACCTTCCGTTGCTGCGCCCATCCCCGACCCCGGCGGCCTCTCCCTCTTCTTACACAACTCCCGGTAGCACCGTATCACGTATAGCCCCTTGCGGTCCCCGTACCGAAACACGCACTCGTCGTTCTTGACGTCACCGATCCTGATCGTCCTCCTGAACGCCGCGCCGGCGTTAATGGCTTTCTTCTTCCATTTCGGTTTTTGGGATTCATCCGCTGTGACTGGCGCTGCATCGTCGGCAGACGGCGGTGACGGGGGACGGTTGTTGTTGCTGTTGGTGGCGTTGGTAGGGCCCTGGAAGGTTGGGCGGGACATCGAAATGGGACTCCGGCCTACAGTCAAGCTGGCTGAGCGGCCGATAACGGACGGATTAGGGTCTACGCCCCTTTGGTCGCGTTCGCAGTTGACAGGTGGTGAAGGAGACGGACATGCAGACGGTGCCGCGGCCTCGGCCACACGTGGAGACCCTGATAAGATGTCCTCGAAGCTGCGCAGTACCTTGGCGGCCCCCTCATTCTCCCCCCGGGTACTCGCCGACGGGGGCGTCAACGGCACGGCGGCAGTGTCCGGGTTCTGCCCCACCGCCACCGCCGCCACCGTCGAGTAGCGTCCCCCGCCCCCACCACTGCTGCCCAACTCAAACTCGTGACGCAGCTCGTCCAGCAGGCCGTCGAGGGCGGCGTGGAGCTCAGGCCCGACACGACGCAGCACCCCGTGGCAGGCATCGGCGTGGCGCGCTCCCAGCTCGCAAACGAAGGACCAGGGGCTCGGGTGTCGGGGGTCTATGGAGCGCAGCGCCTCGTCGCGCGCCTCCTCGAGCGGCTTCAGCTCTTCGGCCCGCAGCTTGCGGCCGATTGTCTCGCGGACGAAGGCGGCGAGAGTGGCTTCGGGCCCGAACCCGGTGTTGAGGGTAGGGCCGGCCGGTCCGGGCGTGGTGCGTGCCATGTCCCTCGTGGGGTTGGCCATAGATGGCCTGGATAACTATGGGGGGCGCTACCGAGGCTGAACGCACTTGCGTTGCCGATTGGACTATTATTTCGAGGTCGAATGGCTATTAACTTAATCTCAATCGGATCCGCGCACCCATGTGATAATCGGTCCTTATACAACACGTAAGTATACTTCTGCGTAGGTCAATCAGGTACGGTCGGGAGGGAAAGGAGTGGCATTTATATACTGCCCAACCTTCGAAGAAAGAGCAGGATACTACCATGGTGTGGCAACTCCGGCTTAACATAGCTGCAGAGTGTCTCAAGTTTCTCCATGTCTTTTTATAAGCATTGTCATTTTCTGCAAGTAGCTACTCTTCACCATACCACCAATTGGCCACTAATTCCGTCTTGTGTGAGGACTCCCACGCCGTCTTCGACTCTCAAGGCTCTAGGTGTGCATGAGAGTCTGCCTAGCTAGGCAAGGGCCTCAGGCTAGGTAAGTTGCCAGGGGAGGGGCCAGTCGGAAGAGTCGCCGTGCATAAAGATCGACCAGGATCGTGTATGTGTGTGTGTGGCTGAGCTGCGACAGAACCAACAGCCGTCCAGTCGTCCAATCAATTTGAGAACAGGTACACCATCTGAGACGACCCATGTTGGGAGTCTCCTCAGATGGAATGAACAGCCAGTACTCTGCAAAAGGTCTGATCCGAAGCCTCCCAAGCACCTGAAGTGTAAAAACCACCCGGGTATGGTTCCATTCTCTGATAGAGGCAACGGTGCGCCGTTTCGTGTCCGATGCCTAATGACCAGGCTCTGCTTCAGGGCGAGGAATATAGGGTCGAAGCGGGTGGGATTCACCTAGCTCAAAGACGACCAATCTCGAGGTGTTCGAAGATCTATCTTCCACCGACGGAAGGTTATTGAAGTATCGCGCAGGCACATCCACAGATGGGTTTATGTTCACCGCCGACGTAGATACCTGATCACAAACCGGCTTCCGAATATGCGAGGCCAAGCATACTAGGATGTAGCGGAGACGCAACCCTTGAAGTTTTATTCAACCTGAGGATTTACGCATAATCCAGGTTACTGTCGGATATAAGAGGCATTGGTTATTATATGTATTTAAGCTAATTACGCACGCTTCCGCAGCGCGTACTACTCTAATATCCTTAATTAATGGAACATAGATCTTCCAATTTACAATTAGCATTTCTTAAAATATTTGCTATAATATACTTAATTATTTAATATATCTGTGCGACACTTTAGAATATAAAGATTTGCTTTATATATCACATTATACTAAGCAGCTGCTGGCAGCTGCTAACCATGCTCCCCATTTTTTAAATCTTAAACGACCTGCTTTAAACACAGAATACTGTGGGAAATTCCTGCGCATTTTTACTTGGTTTCAAGTACTCCGCTAACTGCAAGGACTTCTAACCCCTTACTCCGAGGGGCAACGAGCGAGATGGTCAGCGGTTAAGGCGGTAAACCCCGGAAATTCCACTGGAGCAATCCTCGTCGGTGAATCCGGCTCTTATTAACGTTTTATTTTTCCGTTTCTCACCTCCGCATCACATACTTTTTCTGGGTGTTCTACTCTCTTCCGTACGTACTTGATTCGTAGCAGCGCGAGTAATCCTACTAGAGAAATCTGCAGTTAATGCGAACCCGGATCTAGCCTCCAGTCCGGTTCGGAATCCAAATCTAGCCACAGCTTTTATTCTCTTTTATTGTTTTATTTCCTTTTTGGTTTTTCCCCTCCGTAGTACACATGCATATATGTTGGTCGTTCTACTTTTCGCCGTAATTATACATACATGTCGCATGTTGGTGCATTAGAAAGTCAAATTACCGCATCTACTCTTTTCCATTTCTCTTTCTTCAACCAACCATGCGAAGAGGATTGGGCATTCGCCACGTACAAAGCCGCCATGCCATTCCTCACCAGGAGAGATTTCATGTAGCCAGTCAATCAGTTCAGGAACCACGCTGATGCCAGTCAAACATCTGCACCCCTCAGCTCGGCTCATTCTGCGCCTAAGCTGGGCCACAGCCGCTGCTCAACAACATGCTATGTACGCATTAACTTATATGCTGCCTTATGTTTTGCTGCGCGATGGCCGGAAAAGCTGGCTGCCTGGTAATTGATGATCCTGCTGTTTGTTCCGCGGCTTCCCATAACAAACAACAATATTACCCCGTGTCCACCTAGAGTTGGCGGGAGTAGCGAAAGATCGAAGACGGGGCATCCAAAAACAGGACACTAGGGCGAGGGAATAGGTACACGTGGGTCACCCACGAATACCCACGCTAAATTTGGGTCACCCACGGGTCACCCACGGTTTTGATGAGTGACTCGTGGGAACCTACGCAAAAAAAAAAAATTTCCCACGGATTATCTATGGAAATTTGTTCAAATAATAAAATATTTACGAATTAGTTATAAGAATATTTTTAAATTAAAATATATTTAAAAAATTAGCGACGATAAAAGAATATATGTAATTATTAATATTTTTGTTAATATATATATTAATAAAGTACCGATATAATTGTTAATATCGTTATCGTCGTCGTATATAAACGTAGGAAGAGATAGGTCGGTTAAAATTCCCACGAGTGACCCGTAGTGTTACGGCTTGGTCCACCGTAAGAGCTCCAGTATATATGCAGCTGTAAGCACCAGGATGATTGCCACAATTGCGATCATTCCACTGATCTTTTGCCCTGGTGGCGTAATGGCATGGTGCATCCATAACACGTAGGTATTTTTGAATTCGGAAAAACTTCCATGGGTAATCCGTGGATATTTTTGCATTTGAAAAAACTCCCATGGGTGTCCCATGAGAGTTGCGCGCTACCTACGGGACCCCACGGGTCCGTGGGTAAAAGTGCATGGGTGGGTATTCCCTCGCCCTACAGGACTCGATCGACTTTCGTGTCTGACGGATGGCGAAGTGGGCAGCATACTAAGAATTTTCTACCTGTCGATCACTGATCGCGATAAACTGACCAATCGGATCGTATAAAATCTATCGGATAATGTTTGGTAGGTAACGCGATAACGCGGACAACTAACAATTGTTGCTATTGCTGTTGGTTTGCCCTCCGTCGGATAATATTGCGGCTTTGGAAAATAGCTATTTAATATGAATAAGACTTTCATCCACGGCGGAGCCGCTGCTTTGCGCATTTAGCCCCAGTGGCTGCCGCTTAACCGGAGGTGTAGATTCGTCATAGAAAGCGGGCGGAAGTCGCACGGTCCAGATGGTCTCCGTTACCCTTACCAACCGCGGACATATCCGAATGCTCCCGAAGGGCCCCCGAGAGCGATGCTCGATGGACCCCGCTTCCGTTATGCGGCGCTAAAGAAGCTGTTGCTGGCCATCAGGCACTCCTTCCAAATCTTCCTTGGCGGGAAACAAGGAGGCGCAGGAGTCAAATTTATGCGCGTGAATTGGGGAGATAGGCGGAATAATCGATGGAGTTCCTAGCACCCCGGCAAGGAGCCGTAGCCCTCGATGAAACGTCCCAATCAGCGAACCGTTCGAATATTGCGGCGATCACCATCGCCAAACCTCGTGGCTTCAAGATGCTCCATGGTGATTTCGGAAGATGACGCATGAACTGCGTCAATCGCCATCGAGGCCATCCCTTGGTTGGTCATCGAAGACGTAAAGACCCCGATATCTATACCCTTCGGGGATCGTATGAGCGCCCCAGCGTAAAAGTGGTAGTTGGGTATAATTCGGTCTCGCATCCGTATTATCCAACATCGCATCGGTATCATTCCATCTCGTAAATAGAGGGCTCCGAAACCGGGGTCCCGCTTGATACCAGGCACGACCAAGACAGGCTGCTGGGGGCGTGACGCCGAGTTCTCTTCTCCGGGCTCGGGTTACCCACCCATTGCCGAGCGCGTGGGGACAGAGGTAGTCAGTCCGTGGTAGGACGGCACTACATGACCATACCTGGTCGGGAGTCTCTGGTCGAGCAATCGAGGCTCAATAAGCGGGTAGTCTCAGCGACTACATATTGATGCTCCGGATCAAACACGGATATCCAAGCACGAGTAGCGTTCAATTTGAAAGTGGCGGGCTGCGCGATAGCGGTGAGAGCGCTGCCTCGTGCACCGCTAGGAGAGCGCGGTAGGTTGGTCTGAGATGAATCCCGACAGCGGTCGCCTTTAAGAGCATCAGGTTCATACCTGAAGCATGAAAATCGGCTAGGGAGCGAACGAAAATCCCGGGCTGCGTAATTGAACGTCTCTTTCTGAAAGACATATTCGGACGTATGTACCATTTCGCGAGTCGGGCGTGGCTTATGCTTGTTGTGGTGATGTTAACGTGTAAGCTCGGTCTATCACTCTATACGCCACTTCCGCCCCCTGGACCGCTGCCTACATGTACCTCTCTAGTCACTCTACATCGCGCTCCAGCATATTGTCTCTGCATAACTACGTCGAGGTACACATGCGAGTGTTTCTGGTCAGAGGTCTCTATCGGCCATAATGTTTCCCCTCGGATTCAAAACGACTTGAGGGAAGGACGAGGGGTTGAGTACGCGGATTAGGGTTGTCTGTTAACCGCCGTACGAAGGACAGCCATCGAACGCTGGCGTTCCCTTTCATCACGGTATAGGGAATCGGCCAGTGGAGAGACCTCCGCCAAGACCGGTACGCGGCTCGAGGCGGTTGGGTGAAGAACGACGCTTTTATGGACAATATTGAAGTTGCACGAAGGGCTATCCTAATAACCCCGGACCTGAGGCCTCCTTATATAAACATCAGCACTGCATTCCATAGCGTTCCATGCATACGCCCTTGACCCTATATCAAATTGTACACCGATATCTAGATGTGATGTGCGCTTTGGGATCGTCCAATAGACAATTTGAGTCGAGGCCTCGAAAGTTCGGTCGTGGAAAACGATTGAGTAAGAGCGCACCATGGTAGGACGCTGTAGGTCGCTGCTGTGCTCTCAAGAATACGCATTTCAACGCATTGAGTGCCTGGCGGAAGGCTAAAGGGGCGCCAACTACGACCGTCAATTATAGTGCCGCCAACCTAGTCCATGTTCCCGAAATGGCACGGAGGGTTACTTGCAACCGTTCTTTTGGCCCCTTCTAGCGATTGGTGTAGCGAAGCAATTATAGGGGCCACGCCGACTGGACCTCACCGTCAAACCTGCGTCGCGGAGAGGCCCCTTGGGCCCTCAGACGAGCATAAGCGTTCGGGAATGCCATATATACATACCCGGATAAGACTCTGAACTACCTAGTAGGTACCAACGGTTCGAGCGCCTACCTTGTGGAATCCAGCAAAGGGTTATAGAGACAGAGCTAGGAAACTGGGACCGGAAGGATACATAGGGCCAGGAAATTCGAAGATGGAATCACGAAACATTGTGGATGAAAGTTTAAAATAGAAAGGGTAGTTTATATTCAATACCTGGGGCAATATCTCCTGTAGAGTGATATGTCCTTTGTTACGTTGCATGACGTTCATGCTCCACTGCAGTGGTCTCCTTATTATCTTTGAACAACCAATAGAAACTGAGTATGGCCCGGACAACGCGCCGTGGGTAAAGCCGCTTTGATTGGCTATCGCAAAAAAAACGGAGCCTCCTCCGGACTACGGTAAGAGCCCCCCTTGTCAGCTGCTCAGGTGTATCAGCAGCGCTCTGCTAGCTATCGGTTTTCTGCTCCCTGCTTTAGGAAATGCCAGCTTCCGTAAGGCATAAAAGTAGCTCTCGGGCGTACGGAAAACTTTTCCCGGGATCCCAAGTACCTAGTGGCCTCTTGGGTAGGTCCTAGCAAATCGAGCGTCTGATACCGTTGAAACCTTAATATTGACTTGGTTTGCTTAGCACATAATATCCAGTAGGCAGAGGTTGACCAGCTGCCTGAACGTTGAGGTGTTCGTTCGGATGTCGTAGCAAGCTTCCAGAGCTTTCTCCGCCTTTCAAGGTTGCTGCCAAGTTCCCAGTTCCCGCCGACCCTGCCATGGGTGGAAGCATTCGAATAGACTTCCTGATACGGCTGCCGAGCAAAGACAGTCTCCGCCAAGCGCCCATGCCACCTGCTTCCCTCACAATAACATCACATGGGAGTCATAATACAGCGCAGTTCATCTTCCTAGCGATTCTTCTAGCAACCGTGTGCATGTCATTACCCAGCCAGGCGGAACCTGTCCACCCTGGGACTGAAACAGGGTACAACATCATCGATACGCAGTCCGCCTACCGGCAATATTGATATTGTATTCTCGAGTGACGGCAATGATGGATCAGCCTTACGGAATACCACCGCGCGATGTGGAGCCACACGAATACGCGTCGGCGGCCTTCGGCTCCATTGATTCAGATCCTACTGCCTTCCAAAGCTTCGCACCCCCTCAGGCCCGGCCCCAGGCCCAGTCGAATCTAGCGTGGAATCTGCCGAATCCCGACAGCTTCCATAATCGGAATCTCGTAAGCCAAGTAAGCGTGAAACCGTCCTCCTCCGGACTTGCCTTTTTCATCTGCTGCCGGCTTGCCCCCCTCGTCATGTGTCACGTTGTCTTACCGCATATCATCTTCAGGGTGGCGTCAGATATCCCCGCGATGCTCTCTCTCAAATTACTCCTTCCCAGAACACCTCCGACATCACATCTCTAGCAGAGCCGTTCTCTCCTCAATATACCACAGCGCCCTTCGACCATCACAATCCCTCCGCCACCGATGCGCCCGTGGAATCCTATATCAGCCCTCCCTACACCGCGCCGACGGCGGCAGCATATCACCAACGCGGCAGTGTAGAGTCGCAGGCGGCATCCCCAACCTCGCAGTCGCGCCCCGAGACGAGCGGCTTAAGCCAGCGCGAGAGAAACCGGATCGCCGCGCAAAAGTGCCGGAGGAAGTCCAAGCAGTACCAGAAAGATCTAGCGGACCGGGCCCGCGACTTGGCGAACCTGAACAAGCTCCTCTCGGCGGAACGCCTGGCCCTGAAGGACGAGGTCTTCGTCCTGAAGTCCGAGGTCCTCAAGCACGGATCTTGCAACTGCAGCGTGATCGACGATTATATCGCGAAGACCGCTCGCGATCTCCCCCCGCCGAACGACTCGACGGAGGACGATCCGACGAAGAAGCCCTCTCGCGTTACTTATCCCGGACCATCCTCTCACGGGAACGCGGTTGCGGGCTACGCCCAGCCTCCTTTCACCTAGGCAGGGAACGTGTACGATCCGACCCAGCAACCCTCTCACGTTCTTTATCCCACTTATCCCGAAAACTCATCTTATAGGAACCTGGTTGCAGACCACCCCCGGCCTCCTTTCCCCTCTACACGGATTGATTATATGGGGATGGGTTTGGTCTAGGGAAAGTAGCTCTACCGTTTATATATAAAGAAGTATTTCTAACATTGCCACGCACCCACCCAGTGGCATTTGGAGTTTGCCACCCAACTGCAGGGAACGATAATTATCCCATGTCTCGAATTCGCATGCGGTCGCGCCCTGGTCTAGATACGGGATCGTCCACACCGCTCCGACGATACGAGGATAAAATTTTAGAGAAATAGGAGACAAACTTCGCGACAATATCATAATTCAAGGACTGGGTTACATCTGTTTAAACACTCGAGGTCTGTCATCGGTCTCACTTGACTCGACAGAGTCGTTAACCGGTGAAGGGTCGCGTCGTTATTAGGTGACTTCGCTGTGACGCTGCGTCATACCAATACGCCCTTATTTCTAACTGGATACTCGAGGAGTATGACTGCAGTGTTCGCTCTTACCGAACCCCACGCGGGACGCGAGGCCGGCTGTATACATCCGGACCCCCTATATACATAATTAGACCTATTGAGGATCAGTCGGCTATTACGAGTGGGCACGTTTTGCTGCCCGGAAATCTTACGAAGCGGTATGGTTGGCTGGCCCTCTACTGGCGGCTGCCTTATGCGATGGGATTACTGGCATCTGGAGATCAGCCTCATACTATGATTCCTCAACCGTCTTAATAACTCGTAGATTGTGCATCTGAGGTACGTGTTTCGTCTAGTATTGAAAGCCTTCTAGTACGGCTTTCTTAGCTACACTTTCTGGAGAGAAACGCAGATACAAGGCTATCAGATATAACCAATAATGAGAACCCCTGTCATGTTACATGATATATAGAGACACCGCTTATCACACAATAGCCTAGATACCAGCTTCAACTGCTTCATTATGGATCTATACCGCATGAAGTAAAGCAATCCGTTGAACGAAACTATTCGCTGATCAGAGAACATGTCTAGGGCAAGTAGAACTCGGTTCATCTACTTACGACATAGGAGCTCATTGATCCTTCTTTGCCATGTATTTTTTTTAAGCCTATACGTCTGTGCACTGTTACTTTTGTCATATCTGTGGCCCGTCGAAAGCAGCAGTTACGTAGCCCGGACGGTGAGTTCTCTTTATACCGAGTACTTGAGTAGAGATCCGAGAGGGTTAAAACTCTTTAAGACCCATAGCCTATCTAATGTCTACGCACTATATTTGCCAAAATGTCACAGTCCCTATTACACTATGTTTCTCTTTCATCAACGTCCTGGCCTGCCCAATGCCTTCATAGGGATTCTTGCCGTCGAAAGGGAAGATAAAAGAAAGTAAGGTTACAAGAGTACTGGGACGCCTAATATACCGCCTATTGCATCCTTAATTCTGTTCTGTTGCTATTAGTTAGTTGGCCACCACCACCACCCCCTTTTTAATGGAGAGCTGCCGAGGTTCCCCATTGGTTCCTCTGTCCCACCCATAACGACAAAGATTGGGTGGGAATTAGTATCAGTAACTGTCTCGATGCCAAATAGAACAGAATGCACCTTGAACGAATACGGGTTTTCCCTCTTTCCGTAATGGAAATGGCTGGATGCCAATGGGTCAACCTAGATATAGGTGTCAGGATAGGGGGAAGACGGCCCACAGCTTCTGTGTATATATGGCCGTGCGGTCCTCAAGCCCTTAATGATGGCCACTTAGTATGGAATCGAACCGGTATTCAGCCTATATTTGCTAAAGTAGGAGTTCCATAGAGAAGTTGGAGGCGGCAGTTCGAGCGGCGACTGGTTGGAGTAATTAGGTCATACGGTATCCGATATCCGTATCAACTCCCTTGTTAGGGAGTAATTGAATACTGTGCTGCTGTCATGGAAAAGGGAACCCCTAGCTGGGGTCTTCGGGTGATTGTTGTTCCTTTCCGAAGCCCTATATCAGTGGATCACCCACACCAAGTGGGATCACCACTTCCTAGCTTCCTACAAGTCAATATACCCTCAAGAGCTGTGTATCTGCTCCTTAGTAAGTGTGACAGCTGCAAAGACAGATTACAAGACCTTGCATAAATACACGCCAACATGAAACTGGGACCAGACAGCAGCGTGCCTGAAGTCGAATCGCAACATGAGCATGATCAGTTGGTAACTAACGTTCCTCAGGGAGAGGCTTGGTACTAATGGTTTTGGGGGAGTGGGGGAGTAATTCCTGGCAGATTCCCACAAGGAGTACTCCCTTGTTATCAATACAACTCAGCTGGTCCAACTCTATAGCGGTTTTCTAACTAATATTAAATAGCTGCTCGATCTGGACTACATTTATCTACTTGTCCAATATGATTTGTCATTGCGGAATAAGCTATTTTCTATCGTATGACTGGTCTGCATCCGGGCGACTGGATAACTGGACGAGTAAATAAATGAGGCCGCATATCCGAGGAAGCACCCGTGCTCGCCATTCACGGCCGCCGGTTCTCAGGGGTGCTCGGAAACGGCGAGCTCAGGATCGACAACGCCCCGGTCAGCCTTGGTGGCGTGCGCGAGCTCGGGCCGCTCCTTCTTGAGACGCGCGAACGTGCGCTCGGCGTCCCAGACCCACGGCGAGTCGGCGGCGAACAGCAGGTCCATCTCCTCGAGGGTGCGCTGGTTGCTCTCGGGGTAGAGGGCCCAGACGACGGGGATGGCCAGCACGTTGCAGGCGCCGAAGATGTGCAGCGTGTTCTCGCCGATGGCGCCGAACATGACGGGGCACAGCAGCGTCAGCCACCCGTTGCCGATGCTCCACCCGAACACGCCCCACGCGTTGCCCTTGGCGCGCACTTGCAGGGGAAAGATCTCCGCCGGGTAGAGCCACCTGCGTATAGGGAAGCCGTGTCAGCTGTTCGTTTGCTTCCTACGAGGTTTGTTCCTATGCGGGGAGGGGGGAACTTACGGGACGGTCAGCCACGTGGCGCCGAATACGGACGTAAAGACGAAGACGAAGGTCGCGGCCGCTGCGCCGTAAGACTCCGCCAGAGAGGTATTGCCGCTGGCCCTAGCCTGTTGACCGAGTCGAGAGAACGCCCCGGCGAGGAACATCGCGGCGCCCTGGCCGACGGCGCCCCAGTAGAGGGTCCACCGGCGGCCGATGCGGTCGAGCGTGAAGACGCAGATGAGCGTGGCGAACATGTAAAATATGTTGTTGAGCCCGCTGATCCACTGGCTCTTCATCGTGCCGTAGCCGGCGATGCGGAAGATGGTCGGCGCGTAGACGGTGACGCCCGCGATGCCGACCCACTCCTGCAGGATCTGCAGCCAGATCACGAGCTGCACGCGCCGGCCCGTGTGCAGCTTGCCGGACCCGGCACCGAACAGCATGTGCGCGTACGAGCTCTTCCGCGACTCCTTGGTCTCGAGGGCCACGACCTGCCGGATGTCCTGGTACTCGGCCTCGGCGCGCGCGGCGTCGGCCCCCGCGGACCCGCGGAGCCGCCGCAGGATGTAGCGCGCCTCTTCGTCGCGGCCCTCCTTGACCAGCCACCGCGGGGACTCCGGGAAGAACCAGACCGACGCGAGCAGTACGAGGAGGGGGATGATCTGGAACGCGATGGGGAACCGCCACCGCACTGCGGAGTTTCCGTGGTCGATGAACGATAGGCCGAATTCGAGCCAGTACGCGACGACGACGCCGAATATGTTGAGCGTGAACTCGATGGCGATGAATTTACCTCGGGAGGTATGCTCGGCGGTCTCCGTCGCCCAGACGGGCACGATCGCATTCAGAATCCCCGTGCCGATGCCATTCACGGCTCGGGCTGGATACGTGTCAGCTGTCCTCGCTCTCCGAGGTCATCTCATGAAAGGCCTACCGCAGATCATCCAATTTGCATTCTGGGCGGAGCATTGCAAGCAGGCACCTATGATGGCCCATACGGCACCTACGGCGATGGTCTTGGTTCTGCCTATCTCATCCCCAACCCAGCCGCCGTGTAAACATCCGAATAACGTTCCTAGGTAGTACACCGACACGATCCCGCCCTGCAAGAGACTGTTCGTTATGATAGGTTCCTCAGTCACGGGGTCGACATGGCCGAAGCCCATGAGGTCTACGTAGTCCTTGGCGTTGTTGACGCCCCCCATCATACCTGTCATGCGTTAGCATCCTGTGGCACACCAGGTCGGCCGCCATGCATGCCACATCTCGGTATGCGGAAAAGAAATGGCGAAGATGGAGGAGGCGGCCGGGAAGCCTAGTCGTTTCGAACACGAACCCTGATCATAGCCGAAGAAGAAGATCGAAAGCGCAGCTACGCAGTTGATGGCTCTCAGGAGAGCCTTCTTCTCCAAGAAGTTCGCAACGTTGAGGCCTGGTAGTCGCTCCATCTTGACTCTGCGTCGACGCCAAAAGTGGGTGCCGTTCAACGTCTCTCGACACTTCTACAGTCGCACTCGGCGTGAGTTGTCACCGACAGCAGATGCTCCTTTAAGAGTTTGAGGAGAATCGCGGGTTAACGGAGGAAGGGATCGACTAGGTACTTATTATATATACCTGACGAGGCAAGGCAACCCCTTCCTGCCAAACCACGGCCCACAGGATGCTGCCCCATCGCATCTGACACAAGACCACCCCCTTCTGCCTTTCGATCGGTGAGATTTACACCTCGTAACCGCCGCGGTGGAGAAGTCTACTGTAAAAGGCGAAAAGGCGAAAAGGCGAAAAGGCGAAAATACCACCAGGCTCCCCGCACGATTCCCCACACGAGATCTCCGCATGCCCCTCACTATCCACCTGTTCCCCAACATTCTCGTCTGGTACTGTGTACGTAATCACCATGAAGAGACTCTCCGGCTTACCCTAATCGGCATCGTGAGGTCGGCAGTTGTGGCTTGGGCTAATGTTTAAGCAACCCGTCAAGATTTTGTCAAAGCTTGCTAGCGTAGAAGCTTCCTATCTCGGCGTCATGCCAAGCGAGAACTCTAAAGCGCCTCACTGGCTATTTTCTCTTTTTGCGGCCCGATGAGCATTCGGCTTTGGCGAGCTGAAGAGCCACACTCGCATGGCGGGCCAGGTACCTACCATCCGCTGGGAACGCGGACCAACGGAAGGCGCAGCGATGCGTGCGGTGCTGCAAGCGCACGAATAAGAAGTATATCAGGCCAACCTCAGAAACGTCATTCGAGAGCGGCAATAGTGGGCAGATATGGAGGGATTACGGCCCCTGATTCCCAATGGAGAATGCACAACAACTATGAAATGCATTCGACAGAGCGTCGAGACACGAAAGCAAAGGCTATCTACACATGGCCCTCCGGCATAGTCAGTTTTCAACCCAGCATTTTCAAGCCTCCAGACACTGGAAGTACCACTCGTTCCGCTTGACGCACTTTGCACCAGAGAAGAACGTCGTGGGGCCGCTTCAATTCGCTCCTCCGCACTGGGTCCACATGCCCGCGGCTCCTACGCCTGAGCTAGCATGGACTTTTTGTCGCAGTCGCCGCCTACTTCGTCATGATGGGTGGAATCTTCACTGTGGTAGGTGCTACGCCCCTCGTTGTGATGGGTGCTGCGGCCATCCTCATCGTAGGCTCCGTGGCCGTGTCCGCAGCCGGGTCGGCAGACGCCGCGCTTCCAAGCTTGCCAATACCGGTATTCTTAATCACGCAGTCTGCAACCTTGGAGAGGTCCATCGGGTTGACGATGTTGCCCCTCGACATACCGATGGAATATAGAGGCGTGATGGACATCAGGGAGTTCACGACCCAGTTTCGGTCGAGGTACCCGAGCACGTCAACTCGTTGCTCGAGTCGGGAGTGGCGAACACGGAGGCACCGGACGACTTGCTGTCAGAGGTGATGGGCGTGTCGGCGCCATCAACATGCTGCCGATTATTGGCTTCGGTATCTCTGGTGCGATATCCAGGCATCTGATACCGTTGTCATCAAGAAGCCCATCCCTCTCACGAACTGCAAGGAGCAAATCGACGTGGAGTGCAAGATCTATAAGCATCTAGGATAGCACCCAGACATCACAAAATTCCTCGGCGTGCACCAGGGCATGCCAGCGTTGGAGCGGCTACAGTCCCCTCTGCGGAAGCGGCTGTGGGACCTCTGCGACAAGAACCAGCTCCAACCCGGGACGTGGTACGCTGGGCTTTGCAGATGGTTCGTAACACATCGCTGGTCCCTGTGATTAGTAGCCAATCTACCTATTCTGGCTTTCTCGACTCTTTCATATCGTTCCTATATCTGGGTCCTGGTTATAGGTTTTGCCTCGACGTGGGGCGCTCGACTAATCACTTATTGCGCGTCCGCCGCTTGTGCCCAGTGAATTATCACCCACATGATTGAACAATTGCATTTTAGATGCTTATGAAGAGTCATGCACAGAAAACGGACCTCGAGAATAAACGGAGACCCAATTCTACCGTTCGACAGAATGTAACTTGTTAAGAGGACACAATTGGCCAATACGCCTCTGGAGTTTCATAGTTCATCATGTACATGAGTGTCAGAAGACATTGCATGTGAGATGATCTCTTTGACGATCTCGGGATGTAGCGCCTGAAACTTAGCCCATTCCGCTGCACCAACCGCCCCAGCATGTAAGGGATTAAGAGTATCCCGAATCTGGTCAACCTGCCCAGGCAGAATGCTAACCACGATGTCACGGATGTTCTGGAACGCTTCTGGTGGCGCATCTCCGCTAAGCACGATTGCGCGGACGTCTTCAATGTGCGCGTTGCTGTCTGGTTCTATGAAATAATGTTGGACGAAGCCCTGAACCTCAGCGCGTACGATGCCCGAATAGCTCTCAATATCCTGGGAATCGCATCAGTCCTAGCTCGAGTTGAGAAGGGATCTTTGTTAATGACAGACCTGTCCGCTGGAAACTACTAGCCGCCTTGCACCGATATCCCTGAACGTCTTTTTCGTCACGTCGGTGATGATGAATTCGCCCACGTCAGCGAAGCAAAGTTCCAGGTAGGCGTCGTTATAGTCAATAAAGAAGACTAGGTGGGGACCATCCTCGATATCGCAAGTCGACGTATCCATAGAGAATCCCTCACATGAGTTCAAGTGGTATGCCAAGCGGACGGCATTGTAGTAGCGGCGGATCTGCCAGGGCACCACAATACCGGGTTCAAGCTCCAAGGCTACATTGGCGACCGCGTTGTACATGGATCGGTTGAAGTGCTGGGGAATGCTGATGGAAGTGAGGTTTATCGATGCTTCTGGCATGTGCCTGGTGACTTCTTTTCTGGTTGCCTGTAGAGCTGCTGTGATTATTGCTTCTACTTGGGGATTTTTCGGGGGGTCTGGAGATGACGGTAATAAGGATTCTCCGTCACGGATGTACCATTTTCTTGTTTTTGTCTGTGGGTAGTAGTGAGCTTTCGATGTCGAAAGATGTCAGACCCAGCTGAAGTCGATCAAACCGCTAAGCCTTGGCTTAGTTTGATCACTTACTGAAACAAGGCTACTTTATGCACCCCCGGTATCTTTTCCTCTCAGCTATAGCTATATTTACATATATAAAAGGAGGGTTCGTTGCGCTCACCCTTTAGCTAAAACCTTTTAGAGGTTATGCAACCTTTAATATACCTTTTTTTCAGTTATATGCTTCTGTATGTAATATCAGGGTTTCATAATTATGAGCCCGGTCCGCATTTCTTTTTAGCCGCGCTTTAATACATTTATTATATACGTTTTATTAAAGTTATTCGGAATTTCGCTATTGCTTTTGCGATATATTTATTATTCCGTTACCAAAGATATCTATCGCCTAATTATTACGTTCTTAATTATTTTAGCCTGTTTACCTTTGGCATTATTTCTAAAACCATGGTTACTTAATTAATAAATTTTGACGAATTTTTTTCAAAACGCGTTTTTAAGTATTTATTTAGGAAAGGGACCCCTAAAGAATATAATACTTTCGAGTTTTATGTCAGTACGAAAACTGGTATATTATAGGCATATATTAACTTTAACGTAACCTAAATACCACCCTTATTAATAATGCCGGTTTCTTCTAAGCTTTATTATTTCCAAAATAAAATAATTAACGAATATGCCCTAAATGGCCCGAATTATTCGAAATTCGAAAAGGCTTTAAAGGCATATAATAGAAAACAGTCCTTATATATCGCTTAGGAAAAGGCATTTATTAAAGTTAATACGTTTTTAAACCAATCCGTTTATCTTAATTATTATTAGGTATATTGTAAAAAAATTACGTTTCGAAAAAAGCTAATTACTTTAAAAAATAAATTCAAATCTAGCAATAACGTTCGAATTTACAAGGTCGACGTTCGATATAAGCAAACGTTAAAAATTAATAAAATCTAAATAAATATTTGGTTATTTATATATTAGAAAATATATATTAAAGCCGCGGAACTTTAAATATTAACCGTTATAAATTATTACGGTCACTTTAACTTTTTAAACGCTGTTAATATTTACTTACCCGATTTTTCTGTTACCTAAAGGGCTAAAATAAAGGAAGCCATATTCGAAAGCAAAAATCTTATTAAATTTTTACCCGTATAAAAGTTTGTAAAACGGTTCCGAGACTATATATGGTTGCGGAAGGTTTAAGGCATTACCGCAAAATAATTATTACAGGGAACGTTCGTGTGACGAGCTTGGGGTTTAACCAACTATTAAACCTTAGTCGTACGGGTTTATGTTGGTAGGAGTATCGTGGGAATCTGAGCAATGAAGTAACTTAGTCACGTCTCTTAATACCAAGGGCGTAAAAGCATATTGCAAACGATTAATATTGATAAATGTTATAAGTTGGTATTATTTAAACTATAAAAATAATAAACGTATATATAGTTTTTTTCTATTAGCTGGATTATTACCAGCAAGTTAGCGATCCGGCTTATTAGTTTACCGTCAATAAGTTAGTAATCCGGCTTATTGGCTTATTACTAGTAAGTTGGTGATCCGGCTTATTGGTTTATTATTAGTGAATTAGTAATTTATTACGTAACCTGCCTTACCACGTATTTATGGTTGGGTTATGTCAGACCGTTTCTGGGGGCCGTAACGCGTTGGACCATGATACGATCTCCCCCTTTTACAAATCTTGCCTTTAAGAATTTTTTTTGGTAAGCTTTTTGTATTTCTTTAATATGTTTTCCGGTATATCCAAGCGTCGTTTTCGCAAATCCGAATAACGACTTATCCTGGCTAATTTAATTGAATTCGAAGGTTTTAACGCGAGATTTTGTTTTTTTTTATTTTACCCTGCAGCTTAATTATCAAATAATGGACGGGGTTTTCGTTATAAGGAATATGTTCGTCGGGGTCGTTCGTACAACGGGATAAAAAATCCATATTTTTATAATTAATCGTTATATTACGGAATTAAAAAAATTAAAAAAGGAAAAGCTGGCGGCCGAAAATTCTTCGTTCAATGTTTTTACGCGTTTTTTTTCGTATATGTCGTTATTTTTAATATTATTAATCCCAGGATGCGAAATTTATTAATCGTATCATTTAATTCTTAAACGATTTTAACGATTTTGCGTAATTAAAGTTAAAGTTTGTATTTGAGATATAGGCCGTAAATAAAATAGATATTATTAATTGAAATACGGTAAATTAAGGGTTTTTTCCTTAGATTTGGTAAATTGAAATATTATTATTTCGAATAGCTTTATTGTTATTAGTAAAACTTTTTTAATAAGTATTAGGCGCCAATAAGGTTTTGAATAAGTTTTTAAATGTTTTCGGAATTTAAATATTTTTTTTTCATTTAATTAGGTATTAGGTAAATTTGTTTCGTTTTCGTATATTGAATAATTTTTTTATTTCGTACGCTTATTCGTTTTTTGCCTTTATGTTATTTTATGCCGTATATATTTTAATTATATTCGTTATAAATTAGAATAGAAAAATATAAAAAATTAAATAGAATTTAACTTTTAGTAAAAGTTTTAATTAATAATTATTTTCTGAGATTTTTTTTGATAATTTTATATAAATCGATATATTTGAAATTAAGTTTTTTATTAGGTTTTTTATTTGAATATTTTTGGTAATAAGAAAAACTATTTCCCTTTTTTCGAAAATTAATTTTTTTAACCTTTTTGAATTATAATATTTATTTATTTATCTTCGTACGAATTTTAATTTTAATTTTATTTTTTAATATACTTATCGTAATTATTCCGACGTAAAAATTATTTTAATATTAATTAAATCGTTATTGCGTATTTGTTTTATAAATCTTTGACGTAAAACTAAAATTTTCGTTTACCGGTTTTATTTTAATATTTTCGTAATAACTGGTATTATAAATTCATTATGTAATTAATACTTTTTTAATTTAATTATTCTGTTTATAATTAATATAATATGGTAAGTAAGCTTTTTAAATTCGATTTATTCGTTTCATTTATTTATCTGTTTAAGGTTTAAATATATTGGATAATTTATAATTTAAGTTAATTTATATTATTATATTTTGTTAACATTTAAATATAAATATCGAGTTTTTATTTAAAATCAGTTCCATAAGTAATCCGTATATATTAAAAACGTATTTATAGAAAATATATATTATTTATTCGGTATTTGTATTTTCGTAATATAATAAAAAATAAAAAGATTTCGTAAATCGATTAACGATTACGAAAATATTATCGTGGTATATCTTTATAATTAGATTTTTTAATACAAAAAGTTTAATAATAAAGTCGAATATAATTAAATATTATGGTTATTTTACGATTAATAATAATTATAATTTTTCGTATAATTTATATTGTCGACTTTTTACTTTGGCGCAAATATCGTATTGCCGTATACGTTTTTATACCGTTAATTTTATTTTAAGAAAAAAATATATATAATAAAGCCGTTTAAAGTTTTGTAAATCGTTAAATATTCGTATAATTACTATTCGTATATTTTTCGTATTAAATCTTTTTATATTTTTCTAAAACTTATATTTTTTTTATCTTTTGGTTTTTTAGGAAACTGTCATTATATTATTATATTTTTTGATGCATATCATAAAGTACTGCCAGAATTATTGTAATCTGTTATAAACGTAAATATCTTTTTTCGTAACAATATCCAAAATTATATAACTAATTTTGACAAATTTTATTTCGAGGTTTAGTCGTTTACTTAAGGCATTTGCTTTATTATTCTCTGAGCTTTTCCTATAAATAATAACGAAATCCAAATTTACCTATTTTTTCGTATATCTTAATTATCGTTTTGTAAATTTCCTGGTCGTAATAAATCGGGTAAAGTTTTAATAATCTATATAAACCTTAATTTAATATAAATTTCGATTTAAAAAGTACCTGAATTCGCAAAATACCGAAATAATAATTATAAATTCCTTATTTAAAATACCGTAATTAAATTTATCTCCTTTTAATTTATACGAAAAAAATATAATAAGGTATAATTTACTTTAAATATTTCGTTATTCGATTATTACGTTTAACGCGTAATCCGAAATATCGGTTTTTAATTTAACGAGGCGATTTAAATCGTACATAATTAGTACTGGCTTATTAATAATCGTATCCTTAATATTTTAAAATACTTTCTCTGTATTTGGCGTTTATATAATTCTTTTCTTTTTTCGTAAGATTTATTAAAGGTATAATTATTTTACTAAAATTTCGAATAAATTTGTTGTAATAATTGCCGATTTTAAGGAATACCTGTACTTCCTTAATTATTGTTAATATTTGTTATTTTATAACTGCGACGATTTTTTAGGATTTATTTTAATATATCCTGGGATAAAAATATATTTTAAATATTTTATTTTGTATTTGTAAATTGATTTTTTTTATTAATAAGTAACTTTGCGTTTTGTAAAATTTAAAAAACTTTGTAAACGTATTTTACGTATGTTTTTTTTTGTTTCCGAAAAAATAAAAATATCGTCGAGATAACAAATGACGAAAATATCAAGATATTTTCAAAATATATAATTTATTATTTTTTAAAAAATTATTAATTCGTTCGTAAACCCCATCGGCGTAATTAAATTTTTAAATAATTTATATTTCGTTTTCAAATTTATTTTTTATTCTTATTTTTTAATCCGAATAAAGTTATATTTATTTTTAAAATCGATTATTATAAACCATTTAATTCCGCATAATCGGTTTTTTATTTCCGTAATTAAAGGTAATAATATTCGATGTTTAACGGTAATATTATTTAATTATTAATAATTAATAATAACTGGTAATTTTCCGTTTTTTTAATACAAAAAATACCGAATATTCTATTAATAACTTTAAAGGTCTAATTTATTCTTTTTGTAACAAATTCTCCAAATATATTCTGAAAGTACGTAATTTATTTTTGTTAAAATTATAAATAAGGTAAAACTTTGTCGAAAACCTTTTTTTAAAGATTATTTTATAATTTTATTTGCTATGTTCTGGTAATTTCGTATCAAGTTCTGTTTTAAAACGCTGTTTATATCTGTAATATTATGGTGGTATATTAATTATAGTTTCTAATTTTTAAGGCTGTTATTCTTATTTTAGATGGTTATTCAATTACTTTAATTTCGCTTAAATAATAATAACGATAGGTTATATTTTTCTTTAATACTCGTTTTTTTATATTTTATCCCTTTAAGTAATAAAGTTTTTATCGTAGCTTTATACTTATATTCGTTGTTACTATTAATCGAATATTAAGATCTTAATTTTTTCTTTTTTATCTGTTAATAATATATAAAACGAATTTTACTTAATTAATCCTGCTATTAATTAAAATTCCCTACTAATATATTTATAATGATTTTAGAATTATATCGTAATTCTTAAATAAGACGATATCGAAATTAATTAATTAATATTATCCTTAAATAAAAATTTCGCAATAGTTAATTTCGCGTATAATTTTTCTATTATCGTAAACAAATTCCCAATCTTTGATATTCGTCATTATACAAGGTTTTAACATATATTGGGACCATAATTTAAACTTACCTATTATATTTAATATATTATAATTCTTATCCAAAGTTCCGTAATCCATTATTGCGATATATTAATATATTCCGATTTGTATTTTTAAGGTAATAATGTTATTAACGTTTTTTATCGTTACGTTTAAAGCCTTTTTCGAAAATTCCTTTTAATTTTTCTGGATTTCGTTATCTTGCGGCTTTTTTATAAATAACTTTTTTTAACTTCTATTCGAATTCGTTAAATTTTATTTATATTCTTTTCGTTTAATGCGTTAAATTGCTATATTTATCGTTATTGCCGGCGTACTATTTTTTTAAATTATATTAATTATTTTTAATTTTATTATAATTTGTTTTTCTTATCGAATAAATTGTTTTTTCATATTTACGACTATATCTTATTATGCGTTATTTTAATTATCGTTTTAAAAATCCTTTACAAATTAATATATTTTTTCTTTAATAACTTTTTTTTCTAAAGGTTTATAATAAAGATTAATTAAAAATAAAAATCCGTTATAGCTTTTTGGTAATACTTTTTTACGGTAAGTTAAATTAACCTTTTTTCTGTTTAATAATTATATTATCCATAATAACAAAAAGCGTTTTCTTACGGGCATTATCTTTTTGGAATTAATTCTTTATTTCGGCTAGCTGCTAAATATTTCTTAGGGCTATAATTCGAAGGTATTAATATTATTATTTATCGTCCTTATTATTTCCGGTACGGTTTAAAAAATTAAATCCCTTATAATATATATAGATAATTCGTTTATAAATATCTTATTTCCATTTTTCGTAATCGAGATATTTTCATTGTCGACAGTATATAACGTATATTTTATTATATCGATTAAAAATTCCGGAATATACTTTTTCTATCTTATTCTGGTATTTATGTAATTATCCTTATAATCTTTCTTATTATATTTGCAATACTTATTAAGTTAATCTTTTGATTTTTTATATTTTTTTTCGAACTTTCTGTCGTAATAATCCTTATAGGACCTTTTATTATAAATCTGATACATATTTGGCTTAAATTATGTTACTAACTTTATTATTATTTTCTTAATTATTTTTAAAATATTTTTCCGATATAGGTATTTAGTTATTTTATCGTAACGTTTTAGGTTTTTTGTATTTATAAGCTTTATATCCCATTTTGCCGTAATTAAAGTACTTTATCTGGCTTTAATTCTATTTATAAGTAACGCCAAATTCTATAAATTTTGGTGCCGTTCTGTAAAAAGTAAAAGGCGCGTTTCGTTTTTTCCCTTAATTAGGCTTATTATATTCCGATCGTAAAGCATATTATCTTTTTTTTATTATTTTTCAAACTGTCGAATATTAATTTTAATTACCTTTATAATATACCGGTTTAAAGTAGTTAATTGTTTAATCCGAATAATTTTATTTTTTATATTATTCTTGAATTTTTTATAAAATATATTAATAATGGTATCGGCTTTATTATTTTCTTATCTGGCCTAAGCTGCAAAATTCTTAAAGGTTACGGCGTATTTGGACGTAAATCCTTTTTATCGAAATTATAAAATTGTTAGGCTGTAAATTGTTTTTTATCCGGATTGCCGAAATTATTACGCATTTTATTTTTAAAATTAATATAAAATAAAAAGATTTTATTAACAAAAACTTTTTGTCCGATTTTCTTATTTCTAGGAAATTTCTTATAATTGGTTTAAATTAATTAATAGCATTTCTCATTAGGTATACTTTTATTATTAGAACTTTATCCGCCGTGTTATTAAGGTTTAAAAAACGAAAATAAATTCGTACCTAAGATAAAAAGATTTAAAAGTTACTTTTCTAATCGTAAGGCTCCGGTTTTTTAAGCTTTATGCAGGCGAAAAAGGCTTAGGTAAATGGCGTAACCTTAATTTGTCGGATTTTTTTTTTCCAGTTCTCGAATTTAAGCCTAAAGTTGCTAAATAAAGGCTTTCTGCGCGTTAATCGATATTTTAATAATATTAAATATTATTTAAAATTTCATAGTACTATTAAACAAAACCTTGTACCGTATAACGAATTTAAGGTTTAACTAATTATTAAATCTTAGTCGTACGGGTTTATATTAATAGGAATATCGTAAAAATCTAAATAATAAAATAAGTTAATTAGTTTCTTAATAACAAGGGCATAAAAACATATTATAAACGATTAATATTAATAAATATTATAACCTAGTATTATTTAAATTATAGAAATAATAAGCGTATATATAGTTGTCTCCTGTTAGCTGGATTACCATTAGTAAGTTGGCGATCCGGCTTACTAGTTCACTACTAGTAAGTTAGTAATCCGGCTCACTGGCTTACTACCAGTAAGTTGGTAATCCGGCTTACTAGCTTACCACCAGTGAATTGGTGATCCATCACGTGACCTGCCCCACCACGCACTTATGGTTGGGTTATGTCAGACCGTTTCTGGGGGCCGTGGCGCGTTGGGCCATGACAAATAGGATTTTTTATAAGCCTATAAGCTAATGGTATTATTACCGGATATAGCCTAAAAAGATTTATTTTGCTAAATACTTATTTCAATTTCCATATAAGAAATCGTAAGGCTGATTTTCTTAATTTATACTTACCGAAAATCAGCGAAAAACCTTTAGCCGAAAAAAAGTATTTCGACATCGTAAGCGAAAATATACGAAAAATTACGTTTATTATACCGTTAAAAAGATTTAACACCTTTTTTCTGAAAAACTATTTATATATTCTTAAGATGCATATTAACCTAATTTCATATAAATTATTTCAATAAGCTAGGATTTATTAGAATTATAAGACCGATATTATATATTATAAAACGTTAAAAACGAAAAAAACGAAAATTAATTAAATAGAGCGCCCACCGGTTATATATTATATTAAAGTAATACCAGAAAACGACGATAACGATATTTCTTTAATAATCTTTGTAATAATTAAAAGGCTTACTATTACCGTTTCGAAAAACGAAAGTAACTTAAAAAATAAAGTTATTTTCGAAAATGAAAACGAAAATTTCCTTCCGAAGCCCTTAATTCAGGAATTCCTGCTTCCTAAATTAATCTTATAATAAAAACATTATGGTAATAACTCTAGATTATTTTTAAAGCTTTTAAAAGAAGACGTTACGTTATAGTATTAAAAACTTATATACCTAGGTTTACGCATTTTCGAAAAAATGGTACAAGTAATTACCGGAATAAAGATCTATTTGTTTTTAGCGATTTAATATCGGAATTATTCGGTCGTTAAAGCGCGGAAAAAGACATTATGACGGCAGTTAATTAGAGAAAACCAATTTTTTAATACGATATACGCTGATTTTTTCAAATTTAACGACGCTTTCGACGAGCGTATAAAAATGTTAATTATTACTTGTTCAATTATTAGGGCTAGAATTAGCTATACCTTAAAGCGGAAGAAATATATTTTAACCGCCTTGATAAACGCAATAATTTTCATTAAAAATAGTTCTATATTAAGGTTAAAACAATCGTATTAAACGGGAAAATCTTTTTCGGGAATAAATTTCGAAAATAGCTTTTCGATATAGATATATCTCATACGTTTTCGCTTTTATATATTAAGGAACTTGCAGGTATTTAGGAATACGTTAAAGGTGTAATTATTACAAAAGCGTATTATTTAATTATTAGCAATAACTTCCTTTTCGATTTATGACCGGAAATAATAAAAATAACTATATATATCGTTAATCGTATATTAATTTATACCCTAAGTTAAAAGATCCTTCTCCAGGTTTTTAACAAATAATTAGCCAAAAAAATAAAATATCTATTCCGGAAAAAGGTTTAAAAGCGAACATAACGAGTATCGTATTTTTCGAATTAAGAGTTTATGCGCTTACGGAAATAATCCGTCGAGGCGCAAAGCGCCTGAAAAAAAAATAAATCCTAAAGCGTATATCGGTTATTTCGCAAGATACGTAATTAATAATATTTATTAAATATGGATTCCTTCGTAATAACGCGTTATTACCGTTAAGGACGTTACCGTCCACAAAATAAAAAAGTATTAGGGCAAACGGAAAAATTTTGGTTCGAGATCGCGGAATTAAACGACCAGATCGACAGTATTTTTATTTTATTTATAATAAAAATTCTTAAAGGACGTTTAAAGTTATGTTTAATAACGATCACTTAAAGATAAATATTATTAAGGGGGTAAATAAATTAATAAAGCAAAACGAGCCTAAAAGAATTATTTACGATATTATTGTAACAATTACGAACTTTCCTAATTAAGGACCTTTATAGGAAATTAAGGGAATAAAAGCCGATAAAACCTATAATTCGTATTTTGACGAAAACATCTTTAATTCGGCAGATAATAATAATTCCGAAAAAGATCCTAGCCGTATCCCTAATAAAACGGACGATTCGGAACGCAAGATTGCATAATTTTATTTGCTTATACTAAAAATTATTCCAGCCCTTAAAAACCTAAATTATTAATACCTTAATATATTATTATCCGATAAAGCTTAAAATATATTACCAGGTCATTTCCAATTCCATTAACGCCGTACGGAACTAAATTTCCTAAATTAAATAATTATTATCGATTTTAAAAAGCGAAGCGGAAAAAGAAAAAAGCCGTTTTCGGCTATTACGAATTACAAATAAAAATTCGAAAAACGTAATATATATCTAACTGCTTTTAACGTCATTTATTCGACCACGATTAAGCATAATCGCTTATATCGTGCTATCTTTTTTACTGCCCCTAAAAATTAATAAAAAGCCATATAATATAAAGACGCCGAAAACTGGAAAGCAGTTACGCAAAAAGAATAAGATTAAATATATCGAGTAAAACGATTAGTTACCGTTATTTTATTATAGAAAACGATTTAAGACCTAAATTTTAATAGTATTCTTCCGTTAATATAGGTATTTATATATAAATTTAATAAGTACGCAATATTCCAAATATTTAAGGTTAAGATAATTGTTTATAGCGATCTTTAACCTCGTAAAGACCTTAACGCTTACGTTTTTACGTTTGTAGGCAGGTTTTGCTTTATGCTTATAGTTATTGCAGCCCGATTTAACTTTAAGTTTCGTTAGCTTAATGCCGTTAACGCGTTTTTATATAGCGACCTCGATAAGTTAATATACGTACGTTTCCTATAAGGATTCGTACGCCCGGGCTTCTATCTAAGATTCTGGAAAGCCCTATATAGTTTAAGACGATTACCATTTTTATGGCAACGGAAGTTAACGGCAAAATTAAAGGAACTGAAATTAAAGTCCGTTCCGGATAACCTATGTATTATAATTAATAACTGGTTAACATTATCTTTTTACGTTAACGATATAGTTATAATATATAGAATTTGCGATATAATATACGTTAAAAAATTCCTTACGAAGTTACTATAATGGTTTTATATTAACAACTTACGGAATTTATAATAATTCCTTTAAATACATATTTTGCAAAATTGCGTAATTAGGAAATTATCCTTATTATAGGATACTTATTGGGAAAAGTTATATATACGTTTCGAATTATCCAAATGCAAAAAACTTTATTTTAAAGTCCTTAAATAAAGGGATTTTATAGAATATTAAGGCGAAACATTAATAACGTTTAAGAAATTGTAATTCGAAAAAGTCGAAATCCTATTATACGGAACTATCGCTATTTACCCAAATCTAATTAAAATTGCTTTTTATTTATTTCGTTATTGCAAAAACCTTAGCTTTACGTACCTTAACGCTATTAACGAGATTATTTTTCATATTTATTCTATACGTACCTTAGCCTTAGAATTCGGAAATAACGAAAATCTTAACGTATAATTATTTTTATGCGCGAATAACGCTTTATTCGCGGACAACCCTAACCAGAAAAATTTCTAGGGATTCGTACTGTTATTTTTCGATGGCCCTATCGTATGGAAAGCTAACAAATAGGATATAGTTACCACTTCGAATATAAAGGCTGAACTTTTAGCCCTTTCGAAAACCGTTAAAAAGGCTTTTTTTATGCTAAGGTTGTTTAAGATTATTAAGCTAGAGCTAAGCAAGAACTTAATTATCCAGGTAAATAATAAATAAACGATACGGCGAATTACTGAAAAAACCATACGCCTAATTACGAAACTGAAGTACGTTAACGTCCATAATTACTGGCTTCGCGAAATTTACGTAATAGGAAGGATAAAGATCGAATGGACGCCCATTAACGCCATGGTGGCAGATAACTTAATTAAGCCTTAAAGCTTTAACAGCATCAGAAATTCGTTAAGCTGTTAAATTTTCGAGACGTTATTTTAAGGCTAAAAAAAGCCTAGGAAATGTTAATTTATCCCAAACGTCGCCCAGTAACGGAAAACTGTTATCTCCGTTTCCTTTTTATCGTTTTCTCCCTTACCGTTTTTATACCTTCATCCTTAAACGACCTTAAAGATAGGGTCAGTAAGGAAACTTTCCATCAAAGTTTCTGTAATCTAATGGTATAACGTCAGGTCCTAATACCTGAAGATATGGGTTCGAATCCAGTCAGAAGCTCTGGCATTTCGAGTAACTTCCCGAATTAATCGAGATGCTAATCACCTTTTTTCGGTTTTTGCGTTTTCTATTATTTGTTAAAGGCTAACCATCACGGTATTTCCTTTTTGGGAAGTTCTTCAAAGTTATGAGAGCTTTAGCTGTTAGTTCCTAACAGCTGGGGAGGTTTGTTAAATCCAGCTGAAGTCGATCAAACCGCTAAGCCTTGGCTTAGTTTGATCACCTACTGAAACAAGGCTACTTTATGCACCCCCGGTATCTTTTCCTCTCAGCTACAGCTATATTTACGTGTATAAAAGGAGGGTTCGTTACCCTTACCCTCTAGCTAGGACCTTCTAGAGGTCATGCAACCTTTAATACACCTTTTCTTCAGTTATATGCTTCTGTGTGTGATGTCAGGGTCTCATAAAAGATCAGGGACTCTGGACGCTTTTCGGAGCTTACATCTTGATGCCTTCGTGGACCATCGAATCAGCAACCAATGCTTTGTATTGATAATCGCCTGCGATACTCGCAAGTGTGATTGGCTCGCCGTCTCTCGAAATATAGGCGGCAGTACTGTGAACAAGTCAGCGATTGTTGTTAAGTCAAACACCCGGTCAACGCACCACCCCCTTAACGCCCAGGGCATTTCCTATACAAAATCGGCAAAACCGTTTATTTATAATTAATTAACAAAAATACATAATTGAAAAAGAAAGGTTATATAATTCTGCATTTGATATAAGTTATAAATAGTGAAATTTTTATAATATTAAATAAACGTTTTATAATAAATTTTATCAATAAAGTTAAAAAGGTACTGATTAAACATTTCTTAATAGAAAATATTAAGAAAATTGTTAAGAAGTACTTAATCTTTAAAATCTTTAATAACTTAATAAATCTATTATACTGTTAAAATATAATTTAAAAATAATAGATTTATCTATTTAAATTTTTTGTTTTATATCCCGTTTTTTATAATTAATTTTCTGTAATTTGTTATTAATTTTTTAATTGGTTTTTTTTGTTCTTAACGTTGCTTTCAAATTTTACCATCTAAATTGCATTGTTTTTCAATTATAAACTTTATATATACATTTTTTATTTTTATTTTAAAATTTCTAAATTCAAGATATTTTTTAATATTTTGATTTATATTACGTTAAATGAATCAAAATTACTATTTTTATAAATGTTATAATTCGGTACATTCCTGTGACAATGCTTTATATTTTAATTATTTTTCGTTAAATTTTAGAGTGACATATATAAGTGGGGCGTTGAGGGAGTGGGGCGTTGATTAGGTGTTTGACTTATTGTTACGACCCAACAAGCCTTAGCCTTAAGAAACGGTCAGACAAGGATCACAAGAGCCACCCCCGGAGTTACGTGACGGTAATCACTGCTAAGCCGGTGATTATTACTGGTTAAAGGTGATCCCAAACGACCATGATTACCGCCGATTGCGTAATTATAAGTTATTAAGCCAAAAAAATATATATACGCTTATTTTTTCCATAATTTAAATAATTTTAATTTACAATAACAATTTGTTACCTCAAGTACTTTTGGTATTACGAGACGTAATATAATCACAGTATTTATTACTTAAATTTTTACGATATTTCTGTTAATATAAACCCGTATAACTAAGGTTTAATAATTAGTTAAATCTTTAGTTCGTTATATATTTTAAGGTTTTATTTATTAATACCGTCAAATTCTGAATAATATCGATTCACGTTATATTTATTAGTAAGTAACCCGAATAGCTTATTTACCAAATCCTTAATTACCCGGATATTAAAATGGAATCCAAAAAGGAAAAAGAAAAATTTTGCTTTTTTTGCGAAAGAGTTTTTCGATAACTGGATATTATCAATAAACGCATTTTTTAGCTTAAAAATAATAATGATCTTATAATATCCTTTTAAGCCGCCTATAAGAAATTTAAGAAAAAAGAAAAAGCTTTCGAAATTAGGAAGTTTTTTAAAATAAGCTAAATTATTTAGCTAAATTTTATTAAGGAACGGAAAAAGGGTTTTAAATTTCCTAAGCCAGAACTTTTGGACGGACTCTCGACTAAGTTATAATTGTTTTTAATTTAATACCGAATATATTTTAGGTATTTTTTTATTCGAATTTTTACGTTTATTATACGAATCGAATTAGTAATCGGACGATTTACCGGAAACGTAATTATTTAATTCGAATTCGTTATCAGAAAGTATGTAATTTTGTTAATCGAAAAACGAAATTTAAAGATATTACGAATTTATAATAATTATGAATAATTCGAATAAGTATTAATAAAGGTTTTCGGAATAATAAACGAAAAAATAAAAGCCGAAATTTAAATCCAGGAATTATACTAAAAAGATTAATATCTAATTACGGTAATATATAAATTTAATTAATAAATAACTTAAATCAAGAATAAAAAATATTAATGGCCAAATTTTTCGACGGCTTAAAAAATATGAAAAAAACTTTTTAAGTTCAATTGGTCTAAATACTTATTGGCTTTGATCGTTATGGGGGTTAAAATTAATAATTAATAATCTATATAACGTATTAAAGGTATTAAAGGAAAAAATGATAATAAATGTCGATATATAATTAATATTAACGTTTTTCGATTTAATAACACTTTTTACAGCATAAAGTTGGAACTTATAGAATTAGAAATTATTTATAAAAGGAACTGGAGCTAAATCGAATGTTATAATTGTAATAAGATGGGATATAAGGCAGTATAGTATAAAGTATTTCAGAAATCTCGTTAAGATAACTGGAAACTTACATCTGAGGGATAATTTAAAGAAAATTAAAAAAACGAAAGTAAATTTATTAACATAATTTATCTTAAGTATATACCCGGTCCCCCATAATAAAAAATTTAATAAGGAATACGAAAAACCAGAAAATTAGATTAATAAATATCGTAAGCATAATAAAAAGCATTATAAAAATAATTACGCAAATACCGGAATTGGACAAGAAAACTTTATTTCGGAATACTCGATCGATACGGGAAAATATACGCCATATATTATCGACGACGAAAATATCCCGATTACGACAAATTAAAATAATATATTTATGTACGAATTACTCGTATTTACTATAAGGGATTCGATTTTCCGAACCGTGCCGGAAATAATAAAAACAATAAATAATAATATCGACAGTTCCGAACCATAATTTTACAAAGTATTGAATAATTAACCGAAATATAAAGTTAGCCCGAAAAAAATAATGCCTGTAAGAAAGCTTCTTTTATTATTTCTAGTAATATAACTACTAAACGGAAGAAAAATTAATCTAATATACGGTAAAAAAGCATTATTAGAAAACTATTACGGACCTTTATTTTCAATTGGTATTTATTATAAACCCCCGGGAAAAAAGGTTATTAAAAAATACGTTAATTCATAAAAGGTCTTTAAAACGATAATTAAAATAACGCATAATGGGATATAATCGTAAATATAAAAAACAATTTATTCGATAAAAAAAACTGTAATAGAATTAAAAATAACTATTACGATTTAAAGGAAAGATACGTCGGCAATAACGACATATATAGCAACTTAACGCGCTAAACAAAAAAATATAAACAAAACTCGATAAATTCGAAAAGGAATTAAAAAGAATTACTTATAAAAAAGCCGTAAAATAACGAAATCTAAAGGAATTAAAAAGAACTCCTCAAAAAGGTTTTAAATGTAACGATAAAAAGCGTTAACGACCTTATTACTTTAGATATACGAATCGGAATGTATTAATATACCGTAATGGTGGATTACGAAATTTTAGGTAGGAATTATACTGTACTAAATACGGTTAATATATTTATATTATTATAAAAATATAAGTTAAAACCTTACATAATAACGAATACCGAAAATTAGAAATTCGCTTACGATATTAAAAGATTTATGCGCGAAATTGATTACCACGAAGTTTTTATTAAAAAACGATACCAAATAATCGATTTCGATATTATTTCATTTGGGAATTACGATATAATCTTAGGATTACTATAAATACGTTAATACGGAATTTTAATTAATAATAAAACCGGTTAAGTAAAATTTATTTTATTTCTTATTAATAAACCAAAATAATTAAGACATTAATATTCGATCGATAATAACAACGAATACAGGCATAAAGATACGATAGAAACCCTATTATTCACAGGGACAAAATACAAAAAAAACCGGATATCAAAGAAAAATACAACATATCGTTAGTATTATCAAAGCGAAATTAAAGCATTTAAATAACGATTTAGAATAATAAGAACAATAACCTGAAAAATCAAAAAGTTTAATTAATATATTACCATAATATTATAGATATAAGCAATCTTTTTTTAAAAAAAAGCTCGATACAAGATTATTACAATATAACGAATAAAATTACGAAATAATTTAAAAAAAAAGATCCTCGACGAAATTGTACCTTCTTTATAACTTTAACGGAAACGAATTACGTACTTTCAAAAAATACCAGGAAAATCGGCTACAAAAGGGATAGATTCGATCTTTAAAATTACTAATAAGATATTTTATATTCTTCGTTTTAAAGAAAAATGAAAAATTACAACTTATATTTAATTATCAACAACTAAATTATATTACCGTTAATGATCAAACGTTATTACCCCTTATTACGGAAATAAAAGCCTACCTTTATGGAGCTAAATAGTTTATAGCATTCAATTTCAAAAATGAATATAACTTTATTAAAATTAAAAAAAGTTATAAAAAAACCACTTTTAAAACAAAATACGGATTATTTAAATATTTAGTTATACTAATAGGATTTACAAATATACCAATAACCATCCAATAAATAATAAATTATGTATTACGAAAAGATCTTCGTATTAATGTCGTATATTATTTCGACGATATTTGTATTTTTTTCGAAACGAAAAAAATATACACAAAATACGTTAATAAGGTTTTTTAAGCTGTACAGGACGCAAAGTTACTTATTAACGCGGGAAAAAATTAATTCTACAAATAAGAAATAAAATATTTAAAATATATCATTATCCTAGGATATATTAGAACAAACTTCAAAAGAATCGCTGCAATTACAAAATAACAAACATTAACGATAATCGAAAAGGTATAAACATTCCTTAAATTCGCTAATTATTACAGAAAATGTATTCGAAATTTCAATAAAATAATTATACCTTTAACGAACCTTATAAAAAATTTAAATAAACGCTAAATATGAAAAAGACATTTTAAGATCTTAAAGATATAATTATTAACAAATTAATATTAAATATATATAATCTTAATGGCCCTCCCTGTTAAATTAAAAATTAATATTTCGGATTACGCGTTAAATGTAATACTTGGATAACGAAATAATAAAGGCAAATTTTATCTTATTATATTTTTGTGATATGAGCTAAAAAAACCGAACCTAATTACGGTATTACAAATAAGAAATTTATGGCCATTATTATGGCATTTCGGAAATTCAGGTATTTCCTCAAGGGAAATTTGAACTAGGTCAAAGTCAATACGGATTATCAAAACTTTACCCGATTTACCATAACCAAAGAACTTATAAAACGATAATTAAAATACTCAAAAACATTAGCAAATTTCCATTTTGTTATTATCTGTAAGAAAGGCTTCAAGAATAATAAAATAAATACCTTAAACATAGGGCAAGATTTCAAAATAAATTGATTAAAATTAGTTATATTATTTTCGACATTATTATAAAAAGATATTTATGCACATAATAAATTATTACATTTAGGGCAGTACCTTTCGATATATACTAGAAAATTGAATAATATAATAACGGTTTCTTAAATAACCAAAGAACCAATAAAATACAAATTTCAAAATAATATTAAAAAGATTTAATACGAAAAATATACGAATATTAGTTACATAAATACTCAGAGATCTATAAAACTTTAAAACGGTTTTAACGTATATATTCCTTTTTTAAAATAAAATTACCGGTATAAAAAGTTATACGGCAATACAATATTTGCGCCAAAACAAAGACTCGACGATATAAACTATACGAAAAATTACAGCTATTATTAATTGCAAAACGATTATAGTATTTAATTATATTTAAGTTTATTACTAAATTTCCTATATAAACAATCTAGTAACGGAAATATATTACGATAACATTTTCGTAATTGTCGACCGATTTACAAAATCTCCATATTCTTTACCATATTACGAAAATATAAAGGCCGAATAAATAATATATATTTCTTTTAAAAGTATTTTGAACATATACGAATTATTAATAGAAATTATTTTAAATAAAAAATCGATATTCGTATTTAAGTTTTGCTAAAGCCTAATAATATAAATCGGCATAAATTATAAATTATTTAACGTATTTAAATTTTAAATGAACAAATAAATAAAATGAACAGATTAAACGTTAAAACCTTATTTATAATATTATATTAATTACGGATATATTAATTAAGTTAAAAAATTACTGGTCGCGTAATTAATTTATAATATAAGTTATTACGGAAATATCGATATAATATTAATAAACCCAAATTTCGATTTTATTCCGAAAATTTATAAGAAACGTATAATAATAGTTTAATTAATATCAAAATAATTCTTACTTTAAAAAAACTATAATAATTATACTAGAAAATAAAAACGGATTTAAAATTTGTACGACATTAAATAAGCAAATATTACAACCAGGAAAAATTAAAAAAATTAACTTTCGAAAAAAAAACTCATTTTTATAAAAATACTTAAACAAAACCACCTAATAAAAATTTCGATTTTAAATATATCGGCCTACACAAAATGATTAAGAAAATCTCAAAAAACAATTATTATTTAAAATTTCCACTAACAGCCAAATATTATCCAATTTTTTATATTCTCTAATTCGAAATAATAACAAATATATTCAAAATATATACGGCACAAAACGATACGGAAATAAAAAACGAATAACCGTACGAAATAGAAAAAATCCTTAACATATAAAGACAAAACGGGTTTACCTAATATCTAATTAAATAAAAAACGCCCCCAAATTCCGAAAATACCTAGGAATTTACCAAAAATCTTATTGGCGCTTAGCGCTTATTAAAGAACTTTTACCAATAACAACGGAGACGTCCTAATTAACAGCCGATTAATCGGTAACCGAGATATCGGGCTAATCGGCCGCAATCTGCGCTAACGTAATAAACGTAACGGCAGCCTCCAGTTTTTTTATTTCTAACGTTTTTATTCCTTTAATTTATTTCAAGATTAAAGCTTACGTTATACCATAATAACGCCCTTTAAACGAATCAGCGCCTTTTACTTACGTAAACGAATAAAACGGGAAAAAGTTTTATTTATTTTTTCATAATAACGATATTAAGCCTTAAAATAAAACCGTTAAAGCTTTAATAATCGTTCTTTAGCAAACGCCTTTTTTCGTTTTAAGCGTTAATACTTTCGACGAATATTTTATAAGGGAAAAAGGTATACGCCGGTATTATCGTAAAACCGATTTCGATTAAAACTTTTGTTATACTTTAAAACGTTTGTTATTATTTTATACTGTTTAATTTTCGAAATATAATAAAAACCAAGCATAATTTCGCACCTGAATTTATTAAAGGCTTTTACGAAATCAATATAACAAGCGGTAAAAAAACGAAAAGCGCGACAAACTTTGGAAATACGAGATAATATAATTGAACACAAAAAAGAGCACTTATCAAACAAAAAAAAGAAAAAAAGAAAAAAAAATCTTAAAGGCAAAGTTTTTAAGAAAGGGGAAATTATATTACGACTTACCAAACCTTGGCCTTAAAAAACGGTTAGATAAAGATCATACGAGCTATCCCCGGAGTTACATAACGGTGATTACTGCCAAGCCGGTAATTATTAATAATCAAATATAATTTTAAACGATTATCATTACTACCGGTTACGTAATTATAATTAATTAAGCCGAAAAGAAAAAGGATATATATATTTATTATTTCCATAGTTTAAATAACTTTAGCTTGTAATAATAATTCGTTATTTAAGACACCCTTGATATTATAAAACGTAATACGATTACTGTATCTATTGCTCAGATTCCCACGATACTCCTGCCAACATAAACCCGTACGACTTAGGTTTAATAGTTGGTTAAACCCCTAGCTCGTTAGATGCATGCCGTAAAAGCAATAATAATTTAAAGAAATAGGTCCTGAAGTTAATATTTTAAGCAATTAAAAAGAGGAATTTTCTTCCCGGAAAACTTATGGAAATAATATATCAAATTGGCGGAATTAAGTAAAATGTAGGACAATAAGCTCCGAATTAATACTTAACGAAAATATTACAAAACGTTAAAGTAAAGTTCGAAATTTAGCAAAAATTTAAACGAATAAATTGTAAAATGGCAAAGAATTATGGGCTTAAAATAACGATATAGTATTTTAAAAACGAAGACAAAGATTATATAGATTAACGATTTATACATAATATTAGCTCTTATAATTAGAACATAGATTACCACTTTTCAGATAGTAAAAAAAAAGCCGAAATTGATAACAGTACGATTAGTTTCCAAAATGCGGTAATTAACCTTTTGAATTATTGAGTCATGGCCCATTCCATATCTATAATACAAAATATTAAGGCAGCCTTTCCGACGTTTTAGGAGGCCCTTACGGATACCTTTAATTAGAATGATTTTGATTAAGCAAACGCCAAATTTATTAATTTTTAATTACGAGAAAAAATCTCGGAGTATAAGGCGAAACGAGATAATCGTGAAGGTTTTTATTTGGATCGAAATATTAATAAAGGAAAGCAATAAAAATCAGATACGTAAGGTATTTATTATAAGGCCTGCTTAAACGATTACTATCTATTATCTTAATATCATTATGAATTTCTTGATAAAGCTTTAACGGATTTCCGTTTTAACAATAAGATAAGAGCATACGTTTAAGGTCGACTTACCACAGAATAAATTTTTTTTTAAAAAAAATCGACAGTTTATCGACAATTATCGATAAAATATTTGTATAAATAAATTAATTTTTAAAAAGAATAAAAGAAATTTTGGCGTATTTTTTGATTATAGCTTGACGTAACGTTATAAACGTTTCGTTTTACTTTTTAAGGAATTTATTTATTTTAAACTTATGATTAACGATATATATTTTTTAATCTTATTAGCATATTTTTGAATTTTAAATCAACTGTATAATGTAACGGAATGTACGTAAATAATAATTTCGTTCCGATTAAAAAGTGTGGAAATGTCGATATAATATTTCGAAGCCTTCACAGTATAAAAGCGTTACGTTTATACAATATAATATATTACGAAAATTTCGTATATAATCTAATTTTCTTTCAGCAGCTCCGAAAAAAGAGTTATTAATAAAATAACTGAAAAAGTAATAGTTTTACTGGAAATAAATATAATTAAGTAATTCGTTATCCAAAATATTAGCATAATAATTACCTATGTAATTTTGATAACTTATAAAGAAAACATTAATTTGTAAATAACGAGATTATTACGAATCGGTAACGGCATTATATAGCACCTAAGAATAGGATATTTAAGATCGAAAATAATCGCATAATTGCAATTCTATACGAAAGAAGTCCGTTTAGAGGGCCCTATAATAATCGAATACTAAGTATATGGCTCGGCGAAAGCTAAAAGACAAATATACCGTACGCCTAGGAAAAAAGCTTTTCAATCAAAATAAAAAATCGTTATCGATTTTATAGATTTGGAAAGAGATTTTAAAGAATATAAATATATTATGTTTGTAATCGATTATTCATTAGGCTTTATCTGCGATATTTATATTAAGAATGGAAAGAAAAATATATTAATTATAATATTTTGATATTTTTTTGAATTTGAAAAAACTTCAATCAACTATTTTTTGTAAATATTTAAACATAATAAGAAAATCTTAAATATTTATTAGCTTGAAAATATGTTTTACTCGCTTTTTTTAAAATTAGATTTAAACATTTAATATTATATATCTCGGTTTAAAACGGGGATACAAAATATTTAAGAGATATAAATAAAAAAATGATTAAGATGCGAAATAGCGTTAAATTATCCCTATTTCTGATCGTATATATTTATACAACGGCAATATATCTGAATAATAGTACTTTTAAATACGCATTTCTTTGATGAAGCGTATATAAGATTTACTATATTTATCTGATATATAAAAACGGCGTAACAATGTTTAACTAAAAGCCTTACTAAGTTTATTTACGAGCATATGGTTATATAGCTTATGTTATAATAATTATTGCCATTAAAAATAAAACTTTCAAAAATTACATTCTAAAATATAAATAAATTATTTCTTTAGTTATCGCTTTACAAATATTGACGAAATCTCAAATCGCTTAATTAATAAGGTTATTACTATATAGAACATATAATGTAATAAAACCTTTTTTCAACTAATATCAGAAATATAAAAATTAACTTTTTATACGTAATAAAATATAAATTACACAAGTTATTTTAATAAGTAAAAATACTTAATTAGGCTAATAGCTATATTTTGTATGTACAAAAAGAAAACAAAAACCTAAACGGAATAATTTAATTACCGGCTGAATAAAAGTCATAATTTTAAAAAGATATTAGCGTAGAAGACCTACGCAATCGAAAAATATAAGCCTGTGTGTAAAAGACTAATTATCCTTATAGGACCGTTATTTTCGAATTATTTCTATTTCCGGGACCATTACCGCCGCCAGCATTTGCTTTAATAATTATTACGATTATTATGCCGATAGAAAAAATAAAGCTAATCTTTAATTTTTATTATATTAATTAATTTAAAATAACAATAAAAACAAAAATACTTTACAGGTTGTAAACGTAAGCTTTCTATATATTCCCCACCGAACTAATATTATCCGAAACGAATATAAAATATGAGAAATCGCATTTAATATAGGACGTTTAACCTTTTCTATAAATAAGAACAATAATTAACCGGTAAATTGCAGAAGTTTAGAAAAATAATTATCCAAAATACGTATTATTTTAATCGGAAATATTTTGACTCTAAAACGTGTAAAAAGATATTTAAGTCACAAAACCGGATATATAAGCGTAATTTATCATTACCGCCGTAAGGATATAAAAATTAAATATATATTTGTTAAAAAAATTTGTAAATCCGACAAGGCTCACTTACAAAGTTATAAGAAAATATTGAATTAGGGTAGAGGGAGAATTGGTCTTGATCAGGGCGGATAAACAAGTTATATCATGACACGGAAGGAGATTGTCGAGATGAACAACTTAATCTGATTGTATTGACAGTATTGAACCTCGATAACTGAAGTGGTAAAAATATGCTGAATGGCGATAGTCGTGTTTTATGCCTAGGGGTTAAACCTATGGCGGAAAAGAACTCCTTAATATACATGCGAAGCCCGAGCTTTTTAATTAGTCGAACCTGCTTATAAGCGTAACACCCCGCCACATTTCAAGCCTCCTTTCTTACGATAAAAAACGTTTCCGTTTTATGGTAAAAAATAACGATAATTTAACACCATAATAAGCATTTAATATTTATATCCTTATTAATTAATCTTTTTTCCATGAACGAAATATACCTTTTAATATTTTTAATTTAGAACTCCGAATTTATTTTTTAATTAATTCTTCGCGCTAAATTTTTGTTCTTATTTTTTATGCTTTATTTTCCGATTATTAATCGTTAATCGACGCCTTATACTTTTTCCAACCTGGTTATCCTGGGACAAAATAAGGTTTTAGTCGTTTCCCAGCAATCTGATATATCTCTTCCACCTATTGATACCGGGTTTTATAAATTCTAGCTAACGTAGCTCGGGTACGCTAATTACTAATTAACAGGCGAAATATATATTCTACTTTAATGTTACCACATGATTTGCCCATTAATTCCGGGCCGTCTCGGAGTTAATAAAATATTGTGACGGTTAGGCCGTTTAACTAATTATTAAACCTTAGTCGTACGGGTTTATGTTGGCAGAAGTAACGTAAAAGTCTGAGCAATAAATATAGTAACGTATTACGTTTCGTAATTCTAAAGGTACTTTGGGTAATAATATTATAATGCAAGCTAAAATTATTTAAATTATGGGAATAATAAACGTATATATTTTCGTTTTGGCTCAAGATGCTTAAGCGGCTTAAACCCTTAAGCCCATTAAGCTCTTTAAGCTTTTTTACCGGCTTAAGGAATTCAAGATATTTGGCACCTTAAAACCTTTAAGCCGGTTACGTAATTTTTTGACGGTAGTTGGGGTTTATTTTTTTTGTGAGCTCGACCGTCCGCAAAACAACCAAGACCGTCATGTTATAATATAATTTTCCCTTTTCCAGGATCTTTACCTTGAAAAATTAAATTATTTATTTATTAATTTTAATATATAACCTTTTTCTATATTCATTATGTCGAATTACTTAAAAAAATCTCGTTTTCGTAAACATATTAATGTTTTTAGTTTTTCAAAAAATATTAAATATTTTAGTTTTAAAGTATCTTTTTGTTTTCATTATAAAAAAAGGTATAAAGTATAAAGTTGCTCGGAGTTCCTTAGAATATGCGCGTTATATCTATTGCGGCGATTGCTGTGATATTTCTAATCTTTTAAAAATTAAACATTAACAATTTCTAAATAAAAAAATCGTTCAAAACGTAAAAAGGAGTAGGTTCGCAAAACTTTACGAACGGCTAGTAACAAATTAAATCGTTTGCAAAAAAAAGTGGTTATTCCGTTATCGTAATATCGAGATGTTTCGTTAAAGCATTAAAGATACGGAGGCTATAAAGGAATTTGAACGTTTCGAAAAAAAAACAGGAATAGTTAAAAGCTGCCATTACGGCTATTACGTTAACGTAGGCCGCGGCCGATTAACCCGATATTCCGGTTACTAACTGGTTAATTTTAAACTGGGACGCGCCTGTCGTTATTAGTAAAAACTCCTTATTAGGCGTTAGGCGCTAATAACATTTTTGGCGGATTTTCAAGTATTTTCGGGTACTTTTTTCATTTAATTAGGTATTAAGTAAATTTATTTTGTTTTTGTATATCGAAAATATTTTCTACTTTATATATCCGTTCGTTTTGTATTTTTATATCGTTGTGTACCGTATATATCTTAATCGTATCCACTATTAATTCGAATAAAAAAACGTAAAGAATTAGGTAAAACTTGATTTTCGATAAAAACTTTAATTGGTAATTACTTTTTGAAATTTTTTTAATAATTTTATATAAACCGATATATTTAAAATCGAGTTTTTTGCGAGGTTGTTTCGTTTAAATATTTTTTATAACGAGAAAAATTATTTTCCTTTTTTTGAACATTAATTTGTTTTTAATTCGTTTTAGTTATAAAATTCGCTTTTTTAATTTTATACAACTTCCAGTTTTATATATACTTTTTGATATATTTATTCTAACTATTATAATATAAAGATTACTTTAATATTAATTAGACCGTTTTTATTTACTTTTTTATAAACTTTTAAAATAAAATTAAAATCCGTATTTGCAAATATTATTTTGATATTTTCGTAATAATTAATATTTTAAGTTAATTATGTAATTAAATACTTTTTAACCTAGTTAATTTATTTGTAATTAATATAATACCATAAATAAATATTTATCGTTTAATTTATACTTTTTGCTTTTTATTTATTTAAAGTTTAAAAATGTTAAATAACTTATAATTTAAGCCGATCTACATTATAAGGCTTTGCCAAAATTTAAATACGAATGTTAATCTTTTATTTAAGATAACTTTTATTGATAATTTGTATATATTAAAAATGTCTTTAAAAAATGGATATTATTTGCTTGGCGTTTGTATTTTCGTAAATCGGTCGACGATTACGAAAATATTATCGTAATATACTTTCATAAGTGGATCATTTGATATAGGAAGTTTACTAAAAAAATCGAATATAATTAAATACCATGGTTGTTTTGTAACTAGTAATAGCTGTAATTTTCCGTATGGCTTATATCGCCGAACTTTTATTTTGGCGCAAATATCGCATTGCCATATAATTTTCTTTACCGTTAATTTTGTTTTAAAAAAGAAATATATACGTTAAAGCCGTTTTAAGGATTTGTAGATCTCTGTATATTCGTATAACTAATATTCGTATATGTTTCGTACTGGATCTTTTTGATATTTTTCTAGAATTTGTATCTTGTTTATTCTTTAGTTTTTTTTAAAAAGAAACTGTCGTTATACTGCTGGATTTTCTGGTACGTTTCGAAAGGTATTGCCCGAATTATCGTAATTTGTCGTAAGCGTAAATATCTTTTTATATTGGTATCGAAAATTATATAACTAACTTTAACTAATTTCTTTTCGTGGTCTAATAATTTATTTAAGGTATTTGCTTTGTTATTTTTTGGTCGTTTTTTATAAATAATAACGAAATCGAAGTTCGCCAATTTTTTCTCGTAACGAAATGAACGTCCGGTAAATTCTCTGGTCGTAATAAGTCAGGTAAGAATTTAATAATCCGTATTAACCGTAATTTGGTATAAGGTTCCTTTTAAAAAGTACTTAAACTTTCGAAATACCATAATAATAATTATAAATTCCTTATTTGAAATACACTAATTAAGTTCGGTTCCTTTTAATTTATAAAAAGAAATATAATAAAATATAATATATTTTAATTATTTCGTTACTTAATTATTATGTTTATCGTATAATCCGAAATATCGGTGTTTAATTTAATGGGGCGATTTAAATTATACTTAATTAATATGTATTTGCTAATAATTATATTTTGAATATTTGAAAATAATTTTTTCATATCTGGTGTTTATTTGAATTGTTTTTTTTCATAAGGTTTGTTAAAGATATAGTTATTTTATTAACGTTTCGAAAAAGTTCCTGTAATAATATACGAAATTAAAAAATACCTATATCTTTTTGCCCGTAATTGGCATTTGTTATTTTGTGATTACAGCGAATTTCTTAAGGTGTATTTTAAAATATTCTAGGGTAATAATATGTCCCAGATATTTTATTTCCTATTTATAAAATTAATTTTCTTTTTGCGTTAATAAATAACCTTACGTGGTATAAAACTTAAAGGATTTTGTAAACGTATTTTGCGTATAGTTTCTCCGTCTCGGAAAATATAAAAATGTCGTTAAGATAACAAACGACGACAATATCGAGGTATTTTCGTAATATATGACTTATTATCCGTTAGAAAATTATTAATACATTTATGAATCTTATTAGTATAACCAAAAATTTAAATAGTCCGTATTTCGTTTTGAAAATTATTATTTATTCGTATCTTTCTTTAATTTTAATAAAAATATATTTATTTTTAAAATCGAATAATATAAACCATTTAATTTTATACAGTCGGTTTTTTATTTTTATAATTCAAGGACAATAATGTTCGATTTATAATAATAATAGGGTTTAATTCTCGATAATTAACCATAAATCGTAACTTTCCGTTTTTTTAAATATAAAAAACATAAAATATTCTGCTAATAACTTCGAAAGTCGAATCCATCCTTTTTATAACCGATTTTTCAAATATTCTTTAAAAATGCGTAATTCGTTTTTGTTAAGGTTATAAATAAGGTAAAACCTTGTCGAAAATCTTTTTAAGGATTATTTCATAATTTTATTCGTTATATTCTAATAATTTCGTATCGAGCTTTTTTCGAAAATGCCGTTCGGATCTGTAATATCGTAGTAATATATGGGTCAAGTTTTTTAATTTTTAGGGCCGCTGCTTTAAATCGTTATTTAGTTGCTTTAATTTCGCTTTAATAATAATCTCAATACGTTATATTTTTTCTAATGCCCATTGATTTTCTTATATTTTATTCATTTAAGTAATAAGATTTCTATTATATTCTTATGTTTACATTCGTCGCCAATATCGATCGAATATTAACATCTTAATTTTCTCTTTTCTTATTTACGAATAAGTTATAAGGTAAGCCTTATCTGGCCAATCCATCCATTAATTGAAACTCCGTATTGGCGTATTTATAATAATCCTAAAATGATATTATAATTCCTAAATAAAACGATGTAAAAATTAACTATCTGGTATTATCCTTAAACGAAAACCTCGAAATGATTAATTTCGCGTATAATTTTCCCGTTACCGTAAACGAATTCCTAACCTTCGACATTTGTCGCTATATAAGCTTTTAACTTAAATCTCTATAACAGTTTAAACTTATTAACTATATCTAGTACAATATATTTCCCGCCCAAAGTTTTAAAATCTACCATTATAATACACCAATACGTTCCGATTCGTATATCCAAAATAATAAGATTATTAATAACTTTTATCGTCGTGTTTAAAAACGTTTTTAGGAATTCTTTTTCGCTTTTTTGAGTTTCGTTCTTTTATAACTTTTTATAAATACCTTTTTTTCTTCTAAATTTTGTTTAAATTTATTAAGTTTTATTGATATTTTTGCGTTTAACGCATTAAGTTACTGTATTTACTGTTATTACCGGCGTATTTTTCCTTTAAATTGTATTAATTACTTTTAATTTTGCTATAATTCCTTTCCTTATGAAATAAATTACTTTCTTAGATTTACGATTATATCTTATTATATATTATTTTAATTATTATTCCAAAAATCGTTTATAAATTAGCGTATTTTTCTTAAACAGCTTTTTTTCGTAACACTTTATAATAAATAAAAATCCGTAATAATATTTTCGTAATATATTTCTTTTATACGTTAAATTAATTCCTTTTCCGTTTAATAATTATATACTTAGAAAAATTAAAAGGGGTTTTTCTGCGGGCATTATTCTTTTCGCGCCAGCTTTTTCTTTTAGCTAGTTATTAATTATTTTCTAAGGTTACAAATCGACAATATCAATATTATTATTTATCGGTTTTGTTATTATGGATACGGTTTGGAAAATCGAATCCTTTATAATATATGGGAGTAATCCGTTCGTAAATATATTATTTTCATTTTTCGTAATCGGGATATTCTCATCGTCGACAATATATAACATATATTCTGCTTTACCGGCGGAAAATTCCGGAACATTTTTTTCCGTTTAATCCGAGTATTCGGGTAATTACTTTTATAATATTTCTTATTTTGCTCGCGATATTTATTAAGCTAGGCTTTTGGTTTTTCGAAATCTTCGTCGAATTTCTTGTCGTAATAGCTTTTATTATATTTTTTGTTATAAAGAGCCTGGTATATACGTAGGCTGAATTATGTTAATAGATTTCTCTTTATTTTTCTTATTTTTTCTGAACTGTTCCTTAAGTATAGGTTTTCAATTATCTTGACGGGGTTTCTTAGATGTCTTATATTATGCTGCTTTATGTCCTATTCTGTTGCAATTATAGCATTTGGTCTGGCTTTAATCCTTTTTATAAGTAACTCCTAATGCCATAGGTCCTAGTTCCGTGTTATAAAAAGTATTATTACGTCGAAAAGCGTTAATATTAACTATATATCGCGATTTATTATCATTTTTCATTTAATACTTTAAATACGTTATACGTATTATCGATCGTTAATCTTAATTATTATAACCATACAATTCGATAAATAATTAGGCCGATTAAACTTATATTTTTTATATTTCTTTTTTAGGACGTCCAAAAACTTAGCTATTAAAAGTTTTTATTATAAATTTAATATAACGGTTAAATCAATTAACGTATTACTATAATTCAATATTTATTTTTTTGTCGCAATTATTAAATTTGTATTTGGGTTTGTATTTTTTTATTATTGCGAAAGCTTTCGTTAATATTTTTTCAATTGTTCGTAATCGTTATAAATTTATATTATTTCTGGCGTTTTTTGTTAATTGATAAAATAATGTATTCTCCTATAAAAAGTTCGAATTAAATAACCGTATTTCCGGTAAATCGTCCGCCTATAAATTTAATTTATATAATAAATATAATAAATTAAATAAGAAATTATTTAATATACATTTAATATTAAGTTAAAAATCATTATATTTTAATCGAAGTTCCGTTTAAAAGTTCCGGCTTTAAAGGCTTAAGGACCTTTCCTAATTTCTTGGTAATATTTAGTTAAAAAACCTGTCTTATTCAAAAAAGCTTTCCGATTTCGGCAGTTCTTCTTTTTTTCTTAAACCTCTTATAGGCGGCTTAAAAAAACGTCGTAATATTATTATTACCTTTTTTAAATTAAAAACACACGTTCGTTTATGGCATTTAAATATCGAAAAACCTTTTCGCGAAAAAAGAGGTTGTTTTTTCGGATTCTATTTTAATATCCGAGCAAATAAGGCCTTAGTAAATAAATTATTTGGGTTGCTTATTAATAAATATAACGTCGACGATATTATTCAAAGTATAAAAGTATTATTAAATAAAAATTTATAACGCATAATAGTTAAACGGTGTAACCAATTATTAAACATTAAATATACGGGTTTATATTAATAAAAATATCGTTATTATCTAAATTATAAATATAATAACGTATTTTGTCTAATAATTCCAAAAATACTTCAAATAATAATATTATATTATAAATTAAAATTATTTAAATTATGGAAATAATAAAAGTATATATTCTTATTCTAGTTCAAAATGCTTAAACGCTTTAAACCCTTCAGCCCGTTAAGCCCTTTAAGCTCCTTTGCCGGCTCAAAGGACTTAAGGTACTTGGCACCTTGAGATCTTTAAGCCGGTTACGTAACTTCTTGACGGTGGTCGGGGTTTATTTTTCTTGTGGGCCCGACCGTCCGCAAGGAAGCCAAGACCGTTAGGTCATAACAAATATATAAACATCCTAATCAGAAAATAAAAAAAAATCCGAGAGGTTTTTAAAAATAGGTAACAGACGTTTGCCAGGTCAAAATCCTCTGGGTACGTTTTTATCCTGATTTCTGTTATGTAAATCAAGGTACGCCCTAATCTTTTTTTATATTTGTGAGAATAAAGTCCCTATGAGGATGAGGCTGGTAGCCGACCAGCCACCGATCAGCCACCGACTCACTTACTAGTATAAATCCACTATATGGCAGCTAGTGGGAAACGCCAGATAGAAGTAACCTAATACACTCCTTGGAATCTGCTCTACGACTGGTCGGAGATTGTGAGAATTGAGACTCAAGGTGTGTATATTGATGATGTGTTTCGGCGCTAAATTCCCAACAACAACTGGAAAATTCAGGGCTATATATATACACGAATAAATGGATTATTAAGCGTATCATTCCATTATTAATCAGTATGAAAACGTATGGAAGAAAAGGATTTTTTATTCCGGAAGCGTATAGGGGTAGGCCCACTTTTCCGGATCCGGATTCCTAGAGAGATCACCTCATCCCAGCTCACAGCTGTCCACTATCTTATAATTTACTTATTCCGGGTTTGGACAATAAGAAATGGGGCGCTTTCCAATCGCGGCGTATTACAATATAAATTTACTTAAATTTTCGTTCGTTCCCGTTATTATTTATTATGCTTTAGAAATTTCGTAAACCTTATAACACTTAATATACGCGCCGTTAACGCCGATAAGGCCCGTAATATCCACGGACACTGATTAAAGGTTAAACGTTTCGTTAATTTTCTGCTTATAATATTTACCTGTATTTCGGTATTCATATTTATTTATATTATTAAATCCTCTGTATTTCTTTTAATAAGTACCCTTTTTTTAAAAGGCTGCTTTATTTTAAGCGTGCTGCAGTTATTAGCTAAAGTAAACTGGACATATACGCTTATTCCGGCTCCTTGTTTGCGTTTATGTTTAAAAATTAATTTGATTTATCGTTATATATTATAACATTTTACAAAGCTTTCAGAAATTAATTTTCGTATAACCGGGATAAAAAGGTCTTGGTGTCACTTTTAAGTTTATAATTCACGTTTTTATAATCTGATTTCTTATAGCTATAACATTTAAATAGGCCCTTATAAAAATTAAAGGTATTAGGTCGTATAAATATGCTTTAATTGGATTAAACCGGCGATTATCTGCTTTCCGAATATAAAAACGCCCGTGGTTCTTACTGGTCCTATACGCCGCTTTTAATTTACTTTAAGGATTTCTTTTCTCGAAAATATTGAAATAAAATCGTTTATCTTTATTAATACTTTTAGCGAAAAATAATCAGTTTTTTTTTCTCTTTTTTCCCACCGTTCTAATCATATTTTGCCTTATTTACTATGTTATTGATTTGTTTTAGCTTTACGATTTTTCATAATAAAATGTTTCGTAACCTTAATACTTATTTGTAAAAGTAATTAAAAGCAAAACGCTTATTACTCCGATCGTTCTCCGGGTTAAAGGCATTTGAAAACTTTGTTTTATAAATTAAAAGCTTTTATTTAGTATAAAAGTTTAAAAGGGATTAATCGGATCGTTATTGCATTTTCATAAATTGTTCTCTATATTCTTTATCGAAAGGAATTAGGATTTGCGTAATTTCTTTAAATAAAAATGCGTAGTCTTTTATTTTTAATTCTTTTTCGTAATAAAAATAATTAAACGTAACGTGGTATAATTACTAAATGTTGGTAATAAAAATATACATATCGCCTATAGCTTATTAAATATAAAAAAAAGATTTGGCCTTCATTTTTCGGCGTAAACGTTTGTAATAACTTTTATTTAATTTTTTTTCTTTAATTACCGTATATTCGGAAAATTTCGAATAATTATAACATAATATTCGTTTATCGCTCTTAAGCTTTTACGACAATATCGCACTTAATTTATAGAATTTTGCTTTTTTTAAACTTATATTATTATCTATTATTCGGGAAATTGTTAAAATAATTCCGAATATTATTGATTTTGTTACCAGATAATTTTCAAAATCTGGTTATTATTAAAGGGCTTAACCCTTCCTTGCTTTAAACTCCGGAATGCGGTTAATATATTATATTCGTTTTTCCAGAGTTTAATAAGGTTATCGGAACATAGCTTTATTATATATATGAAGTAATTCGAGATCCCGAAAACCATAATCCTTTGTCCGTTAAAATTCCGTTATACGCTTTCTCGCCTATTTCCGTACCATAATCGATCGTTTGTTAGTTGGGTTCCTATCAGCGGTTTTTTCAACTACTAATCTAAGTTCGTTTTATAGTCGGCGAACTTTTCTTTTGATAATTATCGCGTTATTCTCCATAATAAAAATAGAAAGAATATAAGATAATAAATAATTATAAGCTTAAGTAAATAATATCCGATTAGTCGTAAAGCAAATTCTGAAAAGTAAATATATTAAGTTACTTCCATTTAGCGTTTTTTACTAACTGTTAGGTGGTGGATTTATATTAATAAGTGGGTCGGTGGCTGATCGGTGGCTGGTGTGCTACTAGCCTTATCTTCATAGGGGCTGTATTCTGATAGGTATATTTTTTTGAAATCTTTTACGTTACGTTCTTTTTTTACAGCTTATTGCGTGCTTTTTTAATTTTTACTAAGACGTTTATAATTAATACGTTGTAAACAGAATGCTAATAACGAATATAATAATTACTATTCGGAATTTTAACTACAAAGAATATTCTGATTCTTTAAGGGGAATATAATTCGTATAAAAAACCACTTAAAAGCCGAACTTTTTAATAAAATTCGCATTAATTCAAACGGAGCCTTTTCTTCTCTCTTTGAATACGACTAATTATGATAAAATTAACTGGAAAACATTAAAAAAAGGATTTCAGGAAAACTATCCATTATATTTAGCATTGGGACAAAGATCTTTGGCAAAAGATGATCATATTACGAAAATAGAGGTTTTCGTTTTAAGAAAACGTTTTTTTTAAAACTTAACGCAGGTACGCAACGGTTGAATTCCGGCCAAGAATTCTCAGCTCCTTTTAGTGATCTAGGTAATCTATATTATTTAATTAAATTACATAAATCATATAACTGTGTAATACATATACTGGGGAAAAAATAAATATATAATAAATCGATTTTTTATATAAATTGCACCTATTTAGTTTCGCTCCTAAGTTATTATTCTAAACTTTTAATCAAAGATATCGTTCTTTAGTTAGGGGAAAAATCCGCAAATCTTGTCAACGAAAAAACTGCTAAATTATTTTTCGCTCTATTATTATCTCCAAATCAAAATACGTTTCGGATACTGCTTATATCTCCAGGTCGATATTTGAGAGGTTGGTTATATTTTATTCCTTTAAATAATAAATTATTCATTATATCCTTATACCTTTATTCGTTATTATTTCTAATCGAATAATAAGATTTTCATTCTTTTTTAGTTTATTAACGAAGCATAGGGCAAGTTTTACATGGTCAATCTTTTTAGTTAATTAAAAGTTGGTAAAAATATATCTTTAATAATCCGGAAATTATATTATAATTTTCAAGTTAAATAATATTATAATTAATCGTTTAGTATTATTCTTAAATAAAAATCTCGACATAATAAAATTTATATTAATCTATTTGCTTATCGTAAACAAAATCCTAAATGTCGACATTTGTAATTATATAAAGTTTTAACTTATATTGTCATAAACGTTTAACTCTATAAGCAATATTCGATTAAGTATAATTTCCGCTTAAAGTTTTGTAATTTATTATTACATTATACTAATGCCCTCCGATTTGTATTTTTAAGGTACTAAAATCATTAACGGCTTTTATCGTTACATTTAAGAGCTTTTTACAAGAATTCTTAATTTTTCTTAATTTCAATATTATGTAGTTCTTTTATGAGTAATTTGTTTTAATTTCTTTTCGAATTTGTTAAATTCTATCTATATTTCTTTATGCAATATGTTAAATTATTATACTTATCCTCTCTGCAGACATACTTACCTTTAAATTATATTCATCTTTTTGAAATAACTTTCGATCTCTTATCCTATTCAATATAATATTTTCCGAATAATACGTAATATTTAACAGGTTTTTTATAATTTACTATCTTTTTAATGAAATTTGAGAATAAATCATCGGATATTTTTCTTCAATAGGTATTCTTTTCTGAGATTATAATAAATATTAATAAAAATGAAATATTTATAACCATTTACTACTAATTTTACACGAGAAACAAAATATATTTTTCGGAATTAATAAATATATTAATCGTAAAAATAAAGAAAGCTTTTTTATAAATATTACTTTTCTTTTCGCTAATTCTATAAAGTTATTCCATTATCGATATTATTATTAATTCACTTTTTTATTTTAGGCTATATTAAAAGATTAAATTCTCTTTATATATATATACGATATGATAATAAATAAATTCTTTTTATTTCTTATATATTTAACATTCTCGTCGTCTGTAATGTACGGTGTATATTTTATAAAATCGATTAAAGATTTCTAAATAAATATCTTTTATCCATTTTTAATATTTTTTCAATTATTTTTTTGTAAGATAATGGACAGCTGTAAGCTGGGTAAGGTGATCTCCGACCAGTCGTAAAGCAGATTCCAAGAAATAAATGTATTAGGTTACTTCCATCTGGCGTTTCCCATTAACTGCCAGATAGTAAATTTATATTACTATGTATGTCGGTGGCTAATCGCTAATTAATCGGTTATTAACCTTATTTTTATAAAGGCTATATTTTTATAATTACTTTTCTTTTTTAAGCTGTTAATTTTTAATAGCATGATCATTAATTTGATATAACGCGCTTTGCAAATTTAATTATGTATATTTGCCGATAATTTACCATTATATTATATTATAAGTAATTACAGTAATAAGTAATACGTATTATACTACGTAATTAATTATGTTCCGCTTAATTTTTTTATAAATCGTTTTTAATTTTACTTTATTTACCTTTTGTTCTTTTTCCTTTTTACGTTTATATCTTAATTTTTTTTACGTACGCGTTTCGTTCGGTTTTTCGGTTTTTTTTATTTTTATTTCGCTTTCTTTATTTATTTTATGTATTATTTCTGTTCGTTATACCTTTTTTTCGTAAAGAGTTTGAAAAAAAAAATTTTTAATATTAAGGAAAATTAGGATTTCCTTTAACGTTATCTTTTCGACGCCGATAGTAAAATAAATATTAATCGTATTACGGGCAGTAATAAACCGTATTATATTTATGTAACATAACGTTATTTCGATTACCGTACGGTTTATATTTAGGTTTTGGGTGCCTGAAATTATGTCGTAATTAATTATTATTATAAAACTTTTCGCGCGATTAATAATTATTCTTAATATTATTAAGATTATTATTTAATTTTCGTTTAAATTTCGATTGTTTTTAAAGGTACCGCTTAAATAATTATTTAATTCGGTACCGATAATTAGGAATTAATTAACGAATTAGAAAAAGTTCGTATTACGGGTACCTAATACGAATATTCTAACGTAATCCTGGTCGGTTATCAATTCGACGTCCTTTATAAAGCCGATTCGATTTTAACGTAATTATTACTAAAAAATATCGTTTCTTTAATATAATTAAGGTCGATTGGCGATAATCCGTTATAATTGCGGAAATCCAATTTTAATGCCGTTTTATAAATTTATAAATTTAAGTTTTTTTATAAATATTATTGTTTTTTTCTTATTATTCCGCGATTAATTTTTAATTAAGCGTAATTTTAAAATATTTTTATAAATAAAACGATTTTCGAAAGTCGTTATACTGTTACGTTTTTTATTTATAAGTATTTTCTACCCGTTTTTAACGTTTTAATAAAACTTTAATACTTATTAAAATTTATAATTAAAAAACGGTTTTATCCGGAAAATTATTACCAAATCTAAATATATTAAGCATTTTAAAGACGGCGCCTTATTTCTAATTAGTAATAAATTATATTCCGGTTATTTAGGCCTTATTTCTCACAAAAAATAAAACATTTTTAAAGTTTTTCCGGATTTTACGCCTAATAAATTTAATAAATATATTTGCCTTTTGCTATCGTATATTTTCTAATTACTTTCCGATATTTTTATATTAATTTCCTTAATATGCTTATTAAAAGCTAGTTAACGTAAGGTTTAATAATTAAATATAGAATTTTATTTTCAAAATAAAAATTTAATTTTTTTTACGTTACTTGTAAATTTCCGATCGGTATACGTTAAAATAATTATTTTCTAAAAGCTTAAAAATAATTATATAATTAAATAATATTTTAATATTAATATTTTAATTTTATTTAAAATTTTGTTTTATAATTTTTATAATTATTAGGTAATTAATTTCCTATCGTGTTATTATTATTTTACGGTATTTAAATCGTTTTATTTTTTATATACGTATTTAATTTTTTTCGTAACGTTATAATATTTTAAATACGTACTTAAAATATTTTTGAAATTTTTACGTATTATATTCGGCCGGCCAGCCTTTTTATTTGATTAGATATTTGCGTTACCTTCGGTTATTTCGGTAATAGACGATATCTTTTATTATTTATTTTTTTTATTCCTTTATTAAATCCGGTAACATTATTTGGATATCGCCCTGTTTCCGGTTATATTACGGTTGTAACAAAAATACTGGAAATTAATTATATATCCGTTAATATTTAATTAAAAAAATTATTTTATATACTTAATGTTTTATTCGTTTTTTAATTACAACCCAGATATAAATAAATATAAATTTCTATTTTTAAATTTAAAACCTTTAATTAATAAATTTATTTATTGTTTTAATTAAAATTTTATAATCCTATAACGTTAATTATAATATTTCTTTTAAATCACCGTTATTATTTCTTAATATTTATATATTATTTAACGAATAACCGCCATTTTTTCGAAACGCTTTTTAATTATTTATATTAATCTTTTAAATCATTATAAAAAGTATTTTATTATCCTTAAATAATACCTATATAAGGTTTTAAACGGGAAACGGCCGGTAAACATATTTTGCGTATTATTATATACGAAATTTATATTTCGTTATAACTTTATATAATTATTTTAATATTTATTAATTTAATTACGGAAATAATATTTTAAAACTTAACAAGTACGTTCCGTTTACTTGTTAATTTATAAATAATAAACAGTTTATATTCGCCGTTTTATTTTATATTCTTTGCAAAACTTCGTCTAAAATTAATTCGTTAATTATTTATTTTTATCGTTAATAATTCCGGCTAACGTATCGAATTTGCATTTAATTTCGTTATAAAATAATCGGGTTAATTCGGTTCCGGTTAAAATTTTAATTATAAAAATACATAATTTTAATTTCGTAAAGCGGTAGACGATTACCAAGATTACGTTATATTTTAACTTATTTAAACTTAGGTTTTTAAAAAATCTCGTAATAAAATTTAATAAGATTTTTTAAAACGATTATTTAAATAACGGCAAAAACTGTAACTGTTTATATGGTTTATAACGTAATTTTATTATGCTCTAATAATTTAAATATTGCTTAATATATTTTCAAATATAATTTCTTCTATTTTCCTCATACAGAATTCTGGTTATTAATTTAAACGTACCGATATATCTTATATATTTTGCCTTGAAAATATTATAATATTAATTAATTAATTACGTTTGGAAAATATCTTATAATGGGATTACGAATTTATCGCGATATTATAAAATTTTATTTAAATCCAGGAAATATTTTCCTTTTATTCCGGCTTAACGTCGAGCTAGTCGTATTAATTCCATAATATTTAAATCCTTAGTTTATAACTTTCGAACCTAATCGTAAAATTATTAGGAAATTTTCGATTAAAATATTGTTTTGTCCTTAAATAACTTTTTTACTAAAGAACGTAAAACGTACTAATTATAAATAACAGCTTTAATATTAATTTTATTTTTTAAACCTTTCGGAATCCGATTATAATGCAGTTATAATTTCCGGTTACCGTTATTTAACCGTTAATCGTATTATTGCTATAATTCGCGTTTATATTATTATCCGTAAATAATGCATTCCGCAGGTATATAATTCTTGATTTTCCTTTTTTTCGAAAATTTTTTACAATCGTATAATAAAAACTTTCCGCTTTTTTTATACGGATAAAAATTATTTAAATTTCCGCTACCTAAAATCTATCTAGGAATTTTGTAGTAAACAAATTTTGCGTTATTTTTATAAGGCTTTTTACCCTTTTATAATACTTTAAATCGCGTTATATATTTACGATCGTTTTCCGTACGTTTTCCCATATATTATTCGTAAATCCAAATTTTTTGGATAATATACGGATTACATTTTTATACGTAATTTCTCTTAATATGTAATCCGGGCATTTAAATAACCTATCCGCCGGGTTAATAATACCCGGTCGATATTAAATTTTAAAATCAAATTACGTAAAATAATAAATTTATCGGGTTAATTTTCCCCTAAAGTTACGCATTAATACCTTTATTATATTTTTAATAACTTGTAATTAATAAATATTAAGAAATCTTCTTCCATATTTTTAAGGTATTACCATTAATATTTTAAGTTTTTTATAATCGCCAATAATTCTTATTACCTTATAATTTACTACTTTTTAATTGGATTTAATTTTCGTAATTAATATGTAATTAAGCATTAATATTTTCCGTATTTCTATAAAAATATCCTTAATATAGTTTTTATTAAGACGTCTATTTTAACCCTAATATTTTTAACGTTATTCTAATATCGGAAAATGGTCGTTAACTAAAAGGCATTTTTTAAATTTCGGAACGCCTTTTTAACTTTTTCGAGTTACCGAAATTTTATTATTTTTTTTGCCTTACGTTTTTTTTTAAAAACTGAATAATAAGTTCGGTAATACGTAAATAATAGGCGATAAAATTCCGATAAAAATTTGCAAGTCCCAAAAATACTTAAATATTATAAATTAATTTTGGCTTTGGTTATATTTTAATAATATTAACCCGTCGGCGGTTTATTTCCAAGCCGTCGATATTAATTATAAATCTTGAAACTTTGTTTTGAAAAATTCGTATTTAAACGTTTTGGCAAATAATTAATACTATAATAACCGTTCGTAAACCAATTAAAAATATTTCATATATTCTTTTTTATTATCCGAACACATAATAATATTGTTTAAATATATTACGTATATATAATTAATTAATCTAATTAATACTTCATGCATATAAGCTTAAAACGTAATTAACGTATTAACAAAGTTAAATAACATAATTATATATTTAAATTACCCGTAATACGTTCGGAAAACAATATTTTATTAATTACTTTTTTTAATTTTGATATAATAATAAATATCCTTAAAATTAATTTTCGAAAATACTTTAGTTAACTTTACACGATTTATTATTGTTAAAATTAAAAATAAAAAATATCGGTTTTTTTACCGTTATTTAATTCAGCTTTTTATAATCGACGTATAGTCGGAAATTGCCGTCTTTTTTAAGTACAAATAATATTAATGCTTTTTCGTCCCTTTTCGAATAACATATCCAATTTATTTTTAAGTGTTTTCGGATATATTTTTCGAATGTTTTTCTTTAAGTTTCCGAAATAAAATAAAGTAGGCCGAATAAGAGCGTTTTCCTTTAAATCAAATTTATTACATATTTTGACCTTAATAATTAAGGTATTTTTTTGGTTATTTTTTCGGAATATATTGGCCTGAAATTCACTAAATATATAAAAAGTTTAATTTTTTTTTATTTTTGTTATTTCCCGAATTCCGGAATATTTAATTTTTCGATTAAATTTCTTAAATTAATAATATAAATTTGTTTACCTGAAAATATTAAATTTACGATTTTTTATTTATTGATTTTTTATAATAATCCGTATAACTATTAATATATAATTATATTTAATAAAATACTTAATTCATGTATTCCGGCTTTAAATAATAAACAATTAAAAGTTTTTTAATTACGGCATATTATAAAATAAATTTCCTTAAATTCTTGTTTATTTTCGTTATTATTTATTATATTAATAAAAATTTCGCAAGCTTTAAAATACTTCATATATATGCCGTTAAAGCCGATAAAGCCCGGAATATTTACAGAAATTAATTGAAAATTAAGTTTGTATATTAATTTTCTACTTATAATATTTACTTATATTTCGGTATCCATATTTATTTAAACTGTTACGTTCCTTATATTATTTTTTAATAAATACTTTCTTTTTAAAAAATAACCATATTCCGACCGTTCTGTAATCATTAGCCGAAATAAATTAAACGTATACGTTTATTCCGGTTTTTTTTAGATTTACGTTTAAAAATTAATTTAATTTATTATTATATATTATACCGTTTTATACGGTTTTCAAAAATCTATTTCCGTATAGCCGGAATAATAAGGTTTTGGTATCTTTTTTAAATTTATAATTTACGTTTTTATAATTTAATTTTTTATAATTATAATATTTAAATAAGCCCTTATAAAAATTAAAGGTATTAAATTATACGGATTTATTCCGATTAAAATTAAATCGGCCATTATTTGCTTTCCGAATATAAAAATATTTATAATTTCCACTATTTTTATACGGCGCCTTTAATTTATTTTAGTGATTTGTTTTCTCCGAAAACGTTAAAATAAAATCGTTTATTTTTATTAATACCTTTAACGGAAAATAATCGGTTTTTTCTCGTTTTTGTAAGCATCTTAATAACGTTTTACCTTATTTATTATGTTATTAATTCGTTATGATTTAACGTTTTTTATAACAAGATATTTTATAACTTTAATATTAAGTTATAAAAATAATTAAAAATAAAACGTTTATTATTATAAATGTTTTCCGAACGAAAAACGTTCGTAAATTTTAGTTTATAAATTAAAAGCATTTATTTAACGTAAAAGTTTAACGGCCATTAATCGGATTATTATTGTAATTTTATAAATTATTCCTTATATTCTTTATCGAAAAAGTTAAGCTTTACATAATTTTTTTAATAAAAATCCATAAACTTTTTATTTTTAATTCTTTTTCGTAATTAAAATAATTAAACGTAACGTAATATAATTATTAAACGTTCGTAATAAAAATGTTTATATAGCTTATGGCTTATTAAATATAAATAAAAATATTTTGTCCTAACCTTTCGGCATAAGTTTCCGTAATAATTTTTATTTGGCTTTTTTTAATTAACGTACGTTCGGAAAGTTTCGGGTAAATATAACGTAAAACTTATTTATTTCCTTTAAACTTTTATGATAATATCGTAATTAATTTATAAAAGTTTGTTTTTTAACTCATATTATTACTTATTATTCAGCTAATTATAGGAATAATTCTGAATATTATTTATTTTATTAACGAATAATTTCCAAAATTTAATTATTATTAAAAAACTTAATCCTTTTTTATTTTAAATTCCGGAATACGTTTATTATATTCCGTTCGTTTTTTAATTATTTAATTAATATTTATTAAAATATATTTTTATTATATATATAAAGTAATTCGGGATCCCGGAAACTATAGCTTTCTGTCCGTTAAGGTTTTGTTATTGGCTTTTTCGCCTATTTCCGTACCGTAATCGATTGTTTATTGGTTAGGTTCCGATCGGCGATCTTTTCGATTAATAACTTAAATTCGTTTTATAATTTATAGGCTTTGTTTTTAGTAATTATCGCGTTACTTTTTATGGTAAATGGAAAAATTATAAAATAATGGATAATTATAAGTTAAATAAGGTGATTTCCGATTAATCGTAAAGCAAATTCCAAGAAATAAATGTATTAAGTTATTTCTAATTGGCGTTTCCTATTAGGTGCCAGATGGTGGATTTATATTAGTAAATGGGTCGGTGGCTGATCGGTAGCTGGTCGGCTACCAGCCTTATCCTTATAGAGGCTGTATTCTCACATTTTTAAGGTCTATTATTATTTTCTTATATTTCTTATAATAATATCTTAGCCTTTAATATTTCGTATCAAATTTTCTATCGTAATAACTCTCATTGATAATAAGTTTTCATTATAGTAATAATAATATTATTTTTTCTTTAATTATTCTCACATTATCTTTTTAACATAAGTATTCAATTATTTATCGTATTGATTTTGAGTTTTAATATTTGTAAGCTTTATAGTTTATGTTTGTAAAATTAGAATATTGAACCTGGTTTTAATTTCGTGTATAAATAATGCTTAATTATATACGTTCTAGAATTATGTCGTAAAAAATAAAAAAACAACTTTGTTATTTTCTTTAATTCGAATTAGTATTATTAAATTGTAAAATATATTGTTTGTTTTATTAATTTTTAAAATATCAAATATGGATTTGTATTTCTTTTATAATATAATTATTTAACGTAGTTAATTATTCGATTTATATAATTCAAAATTTTACACTATATTTTAATATAATATAAAATGTATTAATCAGATTTTTAACATATTTATCTTATTGTCTAGCATTAATTGCAAAACTTTTAAAAATAATTACGTATTTAAAAATAACCCATTTTGTTATAATTAAAAACTTTGTTCCACTAAAACAGTTTTATATTTAAATTATCGAAATTATTTCGTAATTCATTTTCGAAGTTAATATATATAAAAGAATCTTGTTAATAAATATTTTCTTATTTAATTTTCTTTTTTCCTGATAATTCTTTATAATGAGTTCGAATTAATTAACCGTATTTTTATTAAATATATTCCCACAGGTAAAACCTGATCCGTTAATTTTCTAAAGAGAAAAAATCGAAAGTAAACGCATATATAGATGAAAAAAATTCGAAAATTACATTTTTCATCATATTGCTTCGCCTTTTCAGGTTTCATTTTAATAAAGCAAATTTTTATAAAGAAGATATTTTTAACTTGGTTAATAAACTATTAGCTTTGTATTTGAAGTTTTCGAATCGGTGCCTAAAATTATTAAATAAAGATTTTTTAATTATTGGTCGATATTTTAATAATATTAAATATTATTAAAAATTTAATAGTATTGTGAAATAAAGATTAATAATGTATTACCACTAATATATTTAACTTATTATTCAACTTAAATCGTATAAGTTTATATTAATAACGATAATGAAATAGGGCGGGATGTTATTTTTATAATCAGACTCGGCTGATCAGCAAATTCGGGTCACGCATATATATTAAAAAGTTCTTTTTCGCTATAGGTTCAACCCTTAGGCATTACTAACTATCATCACCATTTAGCGTATTTTCTGTTATTTCAGTTATCGAGGTTTAATATTAATAACATAATCGGATTAAGTTCTTTATTTCGATAAACCCATTCCGTATCGTAGTCTGAAATAATTATCCCCATTTATTAAAATTAATTTTCTTTTTTACTCTAATTTATTTAGCTGTCAAAAAAATTGCTTGAGTTTGTTGCTAAGGTAAATCTCGATACTTTCGATTAATATTTGGAGGAAATAACATTTTGATTAAAAATGCGAGAGATTATAATTACGGTTATAAAAATGCAAGAATATATATTGGGCTCTACAAAATTACGACGAGACGAATAACTGATAACGACGAAACGATTTCAATATATTATTAATTAAAAAAATACTTAAGGATTAAAAGTTTACGAAATATTGTCCGAGGTAAAAGTTCTAATTAATCGGTTTTGGAGGATTATATGTTTAAAGATACATAGGTTTAAGGAAATGGCTTAATTAGTTACGTTGTAGACCGACAACATAATTCAAGATGCAACGTACTTTTTGGAGAATTTTACCTAATAAAGATGGAATTCGGATATTTGAAAATTGGACGACAAAAATAACATAATTAAAATTAAAAATTAACTAATTATAATTAATTAGGATTAATGGCCAAAAACCGACTATTAGGATTATAAAAATGAAAATACGTTATTAATAATGTATTTATACAAAATTTAAATTAATGAAAAGTTAAAATAAGGCCGATATAAATAAGGATAGGGAATAAATTATTAACGTAAGCAGAAAAGAGAATAAGGCTACAGAGTCTGTGATTTCGTTTACGAAAAAAAATTGAAAAGGGATTAATATACCCTAGAGGAATTAAAAAGATAAAAGCGACTTATTAAATAACATACTTTATAATATTTTTCTCCTAGTAGGCCGGTATCCTAGATAGGTCCTAATCGGAAGTATCTTTTCGAGTTTGCTGGTATTAATTAGCAGAATTAATTTCGCGGTAAAATTAATAATGAAGGCATTAATCGTAAAGTTAAAGATAACTAAGCATGGCCTTTACCGCCAGCAATATGCGGATTAGAGAGATCGGGTTTGAATAAGTTAAAAAAAAAGGATAATATCTTTATTATAATTGCGAAAAACTCAGAAAATATGGACGAAAATACTAAATGCCTTAAATTTCCTTATGATTACGTATTCGCATAATAACTTTAAGTTATTAAGTTATGTTAACCGTAAATTATTATCTTTTAATTAGCAAACTTTGTTAGGATTTAACCGGTTTGCTAAAAAGCTGTCGAAGTTATTTAAGATTACAGTATAATAAAGGTTATTATCCGTTTCGGAGTTCGCTATTATTTAAAAAGATTAAAATCCAGCGTCGAATATTATTAATTATTACCGATTATCTGAACTTAAATACGAAAATAAGGTTAATAACGAGCTACCTTTAAGTAATCTTATTAATTCCCTAAAGCCGGTTATAGAAGTAATGTGAAAACGGGCATAAAAGATACCGGAGATTATTATCAAAACGCCTAAAGGACGATAGGTTTAACTTATTCAGACTTTTTTACAAACTTTTACTAAGCTTATAATGTTTATCCTTAAAATTGTACCTTTGGAATTTTCTGATTAATGTGGATACGGACTTCCGGCAGATATTATAAATAAGTTTATTTTTTTCTTGTAATATTGCCGGATATATTTGTTGTTTTTAAATTTTGTTTTTCTAGTACTGCGGCTACCAATTGGCTTATGGGAGTTAGTAGGCTATATCGAAAGTATAAGTTTATAAATGCAGCAATAATTAAGAAGTTGCCTTATTAAATAAATAACCTTTTTATAAAGAATCGAGTTAAAGTTATTTTTAAGGACGTCCTTATCTGAGATAAGGCGGTTAAGAGCATTTTAAAGAAATTTAAGCTTTAGGACCTAAAGCTGATGGAAACAGTTAAGAATTAATTAAAAATATTAATATAGCAGGTTTAACGCAGTATACCTAATTGAGTTTATAAATATTGCTTGGAATATGCTATTAGGGTTTGCAATATCGTTAAAGAAGCCAAATTTGAAGGCAAAATTGCGAATAAGGACGATTATACCGAAAGCTTATTAAAAGACCTTTTAGCCAATTATTTCGAAGAAGTTTTTAATAATTTATTTATGAAATTCGAGAATTTGTATATAACGCCTTACAATACCGTAACGATATTAATTAACAACTTAGCTCTTAATAAAGCTAAATTAATCAGATATAAGTGGCAAAAACAACCATTAAATACGGTTCGTTTCGACTTTAATTAGATAAAGACGGTACGATAATAAGACCTCAGGCTTTTTCGACAGAGTAATCCTATACCTAAATCTTTTTTATTAGCAAAACGTAATTAGGTATCAGAAAATACTAATATTTCATAAAAGTTAAAGATTTTTTGAATATAACAGGCTTAAAATTTTACCGTTTTTGAGAAAAAATACAAAATCGTAAAGTTGCTCGGTTATCGTATTATTACGTACCTTTAGGCCAGGAACCGCTTTAGGCATAATATAATGATATCGATTTATCGATTAATCAAATAAGTTTTTAACCGGACGTTTTTAATAAAATAGGATCTTATTATAAACGAAGTAATTACCGAAAGGGTTATCGAAAACGTAAAAGACGATTTGGCAATTTTAAGAAAGAAACATGTTAATTTTACGGTAAGGATACGTCATATATTCCTATAGGTTATTATAGAAAATAATGAAAACGGATTTAATTTTATTCGATAATAAATAATATATAATTTTCTTCTGGTATAGAATTAGTCGATTTAAACATGATATAATATAATTCCTAACGATATTCCAAAATTAAAAGATCGATAAAAGGATTTTTATTTAAAAAAAGATTTCAAAATAGATATATATTTTACTTAGCTTCCTTAATTGTTTTAAAAATAAAATGAAATATTATAATTACTTACAGAAAGTCTTTAAACGATTAAGAAAATCTGGACCGAATATTAACCAGGATTTTGCCCATTTTAACACCCCGGACGTACTTTATTTTACGATAATTTTAAAGCTTAACCGACCGGAGCTCGTTATTAATCAAAACTATATTACTAAGATTAATATATTTTATTTTATTACAAATAACGGTAAGCTGTTTTATAGAGAAATACTTTTGGTTAATTGGCTTTAAAGCAAGTTTATTACGAGCAAAGGTATTCAGTATCTTAAGAAAATCCGCGTATTAAAAGTCAATATAAATACTTAATCCTTTGTATTTATTAATGTTATATTAATTAAACAACTTTGTATGAAATAGAAAAGTACCAGGGATTGTATAAACAAAAGCAAAATCGATAATAATAAATTTATACAAGACGGACCTTCATTTCTAAATGCCGAAATGGGAATAATAATATATTATACATTTAAGTACGGTAGATTAATTCATAAGTAATTAATAAAATATTAAGAAATTAAAATTTACGAAAATACAAAAAAGAAATTCGAGATTACCTAGTCTAAATTAATTAAGGTTTGCCCGGATTTTAATACGGTGTTTAAGAATTTCATAGCTGTAAGGACGCTAAAAGTATCAAAATATAAAAATAAGGAAAGGATCAAAATAATAAAGATAAAAGTCCGCGGCTCTATACTTATTGAACTGCGATAAGAGCTTAAACTCTTGACTGTAGATATTGGATATATGCCGAAAGGACTTAAAAAAGGCCAATATTTTGTCCGTATAACAATGTAATCCGACCGAATACATTATTCCGTTATTCCGACTTGTTATTAAAGTTAGTTTTGCAAGAAAAAAGAACTTAATTAATAATATTATTGATATCGGAGCCGAATTAAATATTATAATTTCGTGGTACGTTAAAAAATATAGGCTGGTAATATAATAAATACGTGTTTTTTATGGGATTTAATTCCTAAAAAAGGACCAAATTCGAAGATATAGTCGAAGCGCCGATCTAGTTAACTGGTTAATTATTTATTATTTCCTTTTTTGTTATCGATAACTTTTACACAGCATAGCTATTAATATTAGGACTTAATTTTATGGCGAAATCGAAAATGATATTAAATATAGACCTAGAAATAATAAAAAGAATTCTGGAATTCGGTTTGACGAAAATCATTATTCCCTTAATATCGGCAAAGCGAATTAGCCGTAATATTCGCGCGGGTAATTAATTTGAAAAAGTACAGCCGGTAAACCTATAAACCGTTTTACTGGCGTAAATAAGCTTAATAACAAAAAAAATAAATATATTCGTTACAGGCCTTTATATGTTTTTGATTAAGGAAAAGTCCTCTAATTAAAATTATAAGACGATTTAGAAGGTTATAAGAAACAAATTAAACCTTGCAGATAAATTTTTAAGACATTTAGGTAACGAAAAATTAACATATACGTTATATGGTATTTTATGAAAAAGATGTGCGATAATATTGGAGAAAAAAGGATAGAAAACGGTTTAAATTAATATTATATATAAGTCTAAATAAAAAAGATGGTTTTCATCGATAATATAGTATTCCATAAATCAATATTATTTTGGGACCTATATTAAAAAATTAAAAAGCTCGAAACAATTATATAACTAATTAAGAAGTAAAAAGGTATCCTAAACAAACTTGATATATTATTATCGGTACTATTTCCCAGGTTTATTGCGATATTTCGAAGGATTTGATTAATCGAATGGAAAACTAAGGCTTTATTTAATCAGATCGGCAACAGGTTTACCCGTTTAGAAAAAGCCTTTTTTAAGGAGAGATTATTCCGAAAAGAAATTACCTTAAATAGAATTGGCAGAAATATAATTGAATTAAAAAAATCATCGTATTTTTTAACGAAATTAAAATTATTCCTCGTAAGGCATTCTAAATTAAGGGTATTACGATATTAATTAATATAAGAGATAAATTAATTGATATATTACGAATACACATTAAACAAGGAGTATTCGAATAATTGCATATTACCTACTGAAATGCCTGGTTTTTTTGAAAAAGAAAGATAACGGTTTACAGCTAATTAATTTTGCGACGAAATTAAACATTGTTACCCTGCGTGATGTATGTATACCGGAAAATTACGACGAAAAATTTACAAATTTCGTCATATGCTTTTTGGTTTCTTTTATAGAGTTTTTAGGTATAATTAAGTTATTTTAGTTTTTGCTAATAAAAATATAATAACGTTCGTAATGCCGTTAAAATTGCTCCGATATATTATTATACCTATAAAATTTATTAATTTGGTAACTTATTTCTATTACGTAATTAAAAAGATGCTTCATAATTTGATCCTCGAAATTATGCGGCCATTAGTAAATAACGTTAGCATTAAGAAATTAAGAACGTAATACGATAATGTCGAGATTTTCTCCGAGATTCGACGGTTCGTCTTTAAACATATTATTAATATAAATAAAACCTTTTTTAATTGCGAACTTACTGGAATTACGATTAGCATATAAAAATCCTAATAATATTGCAAATTTACGATTATAGTCGGATTTCTTTACGATGCTAATAGTCATCGACTTAATACAGCCAAAATAATAAAAATTCTAGAATTTCGTGCCTATAAAAACGTATCAGAAGTTAAAGCGTTTTAAAAATTACCTTTTATTATCGGATATTTATTATATATTATATTATTAAGGCGGAACCCTTTATTTATTTAATTCGTAAAAATCAGTTTTTTATCTGTGGCCTTAATTAAAAGTATGCTATAAAAATGTTTAAGAAAAAATATACGACGATTTTAGCCTTAATTACTATTAATTATAACCCTGGAATAAGAAAAATTATTATAAAAACGAATTCGTACGGGCGAGGTTTTGGAAAAACGCTGGGCGAGGTAATTAATGACGTAAAGAATGCGGCGTACTATAAAAGTGGTACCTAAAAAGGAACCGAACTAAGTTACGATATTATTCAGTTGGAATATCGAGCAGTTTTTAAAATTTTAAAGTAATTCCAAAACCATATTTTTGAAATTCGGTTTACGTTAGAAATTGATCTTAAAGTACTAGTAATATAAATTAAAAACTTTATAAGTTTGTTACCCGGTACATCGTTAATTCGTTAAATTACGTAAATTAAGGTTTTCGCTTTCGAAATTAAATATGTCTCTAACAAAAAGAATAGAGCGGTTAATAAATTATTAAGAAAATTAGCTACGCCTTTTAATAAGTTAAATAATTAATAAGAAAGAAAAATTAATAACTTTATTAAAAACTAGCTAAACATTATTCGGCTAGATTTTATAACCGGAATAACCTAAATTAAAAAGGAAAAATCTTTTTTCAAGATTTAATTTAAACGGCTGCAAAAATATGCAAGATTTGTAACGATATTAAAGCTTTTTAATTAATTAATAGGTATAACGATAAGAAACCCAATAATTTTTAAAACCGAAACTTTAGAATATTTTGTCCAGAACGGTATTTTATAGCGTAAAGTACAGAAATAATATGACTGTTACAAAATTATTCGTAACAGACAAAACCTCCGAATAATAATTAAATAATATTACAAGGATTACGGTTATACAGGACGGGATGCAACTTATTAGCGCATAATTACTTTATATTATTAGCGCGATATATATAGATATGTACGAGAAGTAATTCTTACTTACGTTTTACACTAGAAAGTTACTGATTGATATTTGGAAAAAAGCTATGAATTTTTAGGTGTTTTAGATATCGCAATTATTTAGGTTATTAACGTTAAATTTAGGCCAAATAACGACCGGTACAAGGCGAATGCTAAAGTTGGATACGAATTATCCGGATATCTTAAAGTTAAAGCCTTCCGTATAATTATTTTTATAATAATCAAGAAATATTTGTACGAATACATATTATACTGATAGGGAATTGAGGTTAAAATTAAGATAAATAAAGGTTTTGAAAACAAAAAAAAGTTATTGAAGTTTGCCAAATATTTGTAATTAAGCAAAAAGTTAAAGCTGTATAGGTTATTTAGCTGTATGGACTAATCGAAAAAAAGTATGTCCCGATTATTAAAGAACAAATAAAAACGACGGCCAGTACGGATAAAAAATAGGTTAAGCTCCTATTTAAAATGGTATTTACAGATAAGACCATTATAAAACCTTACAGTTTTAGCCTTTATAAGTTATTATACGTTTAAAAAGCGTTTTTACTAATCGAGACTCTAATATCGACATAAAGGATTATAATATGGAAATTTAATATATAAAGAGAAAATTTAATCATATAGCGAATTAAGTTGTTAAAACGCGAAGCAGACGATGTTGCTAAAGTAATTAAGGTAATTATTACGCAATATTCTAAGGCTGTTCAATTTGCCAATTACAAAACAAAAAGAAATAAGGATTAGGCCTTTATAAATTAACAGCTTAATATTATTTTACAAAATATTATAATATATTAATATGTTCCAAGAAATAAAGATAAAATATTAATAAATAAAATTTTATTTCATTAATTATATACTTGATTAAAACATTTATCGTTTAAAAGAAATTAATGAGATATTATTACAAGTAACTTTCTTTATTAAAAATTAATTAATTCATTAAGGATACAAAAAGTATATTAAAAGCCCAGTAATTTATAATAGGAGAATTGGATAAAATTATTGCCTAAGAAACCCGATTAATTATACAATATTACGAACGAAGCGTTAAACTGGAAACTTAAAACCATAAAATCTGTTAAAATAAATATTAAATTTCAGATATTATATAAATAATTTAAAAGTTATATAATTATAGATAATAATAGCATATGCGAGACTGATTAATCGACAAGGAAAAGAAGATTATGGCGGTTATTTATAAAGTATTAATATATAAAAGGATATATCGATTTATGTTTTTATGAAGTCCTTAAAACTACTAAGATATTAAGGTAACTATTTATTCGAATCTTTCGAAATGTTTTCGTTAAACAACCTTTGTTATAATACTTCTTATACGTATTTTAAGCTTTATAAAATTACTTTTATAACATTTTTTTTCTTATGTTATTATAGCTTTTTCCTAGGTTATTTTAATAGGCGTAAAGGTCTTAAATTATTTCGCCATAAAAAATATTTTCCGGTGTTCGTAACGTATATCCGAAATATACTTTAACTAATATTATTGTACTCGTTAAGTAATATTTGTTATTATATATAAACTACGCCGCTAATTAATATAACGATTAATTAGCTTAATTTAAATCATAAAATATTTGTGAATAATGGTTTAAAAGTTGATTTTAATGCTTTATTTATTTATTTATTTATTTATTTATTTATTTATTTATTTATTTATTTATTTATTTATTTATTTATTTATTTATTTATTTATTTATTTA
>QJNS01000236.1:3527-41370 GCA_004154925.1 Monosporascus cannonballus
CCCCCCCCCCCCCCCCCCCCCCCCCCCCCCCCCCCCCCCCCCCCCCCCGCGACTCACTCTTCAGCGCCATAATGTAGCCGCCCGAGCTCTTGACCATCTGGGCGACCATGTCGTCGATGAGGCGGTGCTCGTACCAGATGCCCTTCTCCTCGAAGGCCTTCTTGTACTGGGCATCGTAGAGGTCCTGGAAGATGTCCTTGAAGCGGCCGTCGTACTTCTTGAGGATGGTGTTCTTGGTGCTCATGTACAGCGGCAGGCCCTTGTCGAGGGCCAGCTTGAAGCTGGCGTGCGCGAACCCCGTGATGCTCTCGTCCGTGTTGTACTGCGTCTGCGCCACGCCGCCGCCGTCCCTGAACCGGTAGACCTCGATCTCCTGCGGCTCGCCGCCGCCCTCGGGCGTGTACACCATCGACAGCTTCCCGGGGCCCGGGAACACGGCGTCCTGGGCCCGGTACTGGTCGCCGAACGCGTGGCGGCCGATGATGATGGGTTTCTTCCACCCCGGCACCAGGCGCGGGATCCGAGGGATCACGATGGGCTCGCGGAACACGGTGCCGCCGAGGGCGTTGCGGATCGTGCCGTTGGGCGACAGCCACACTGCAGATGGAGAGGGGGGTGTCAGTCATTCAGCCCAATATGCCTGTCTGTTATGCGACTTGAGACGGAACGGTAAGGATTGGCTGGCTAGCTCGCTGCTGACTCAAAGCTAAATGCGATGGCCTTCCTAGTCTTGGCTCGGGGGGTAATGGCTCTGGATATGCGGGGGCGGGTGGGCGTGTCTCATCGATGCACGGCAGACGCCATGCATGTAAGAACGCAGCTTACAGGGGGAATGCGACGGATTTCTGGGAATTGGGATCTTGCTTACTCTGCTTAAGGTTAAATTCCTTGACGCGCGCCTCGTCGGGGGTGATGGTGGCGCACTTGACGCCGACTGAGTACTTCTTGATGGCCTCGGCGGCATCGAGCGTGACCTGGTCATTGGTCTGGTCGCGGTACTCGAGGCCCAGGTCGTAGTACTTGAGGTCGATGTCGAGGTACGGGAAGATCAGCTTGTCCTTGATGTCCTTCCAGATGACGCGGGTCATCTCGTCGCCGTCGAGCTCGACGACGGGGTTCTTGACCTTGATCTTCTGGACCGCCATGTTCGCCCTGCTGACGTGGAAGAAGGCCACCGGTATCGCTGGGCTGTTGGGCGTCGCTGCCACTGCCGTCCTGAAAACTGGTCGCGCCGGTCTGGTGAAGGCGGACGGCCGAATATAGCGCATGGCGGGGTTCATGATGACGAGGGGGAGGGGGAGGGGGAGGGAGAGACCGGTAGGACGTAGACACTACGTTCCGGGGTGAAAAGTCACGGCAGTAAGGGCGGCGAGTACCTAGGTAACCGAGGAAGGACGGTCTGAATATCTAAGCCTAGGGTAGGCTGCTCATCTATCTCCGAATCGGACGGGATCGTCGGTGCTCCCAAACGGCACTCAGCTAAGTAAATAAACTTGAGCACACAAGGGTCCTATAAGAGCTTGCTTGCTGGCTGGTTGGCTTGCAGGTACGAAAGAGCCAAGGGCCAATTGAGGCACAAGGGAACTGCGAATAGAGTAGCAACACAACGTAGGTCCGCTGCTAGCTTGAGCGTGCTGGTTTATATACGGGCAAGTTATTCGCGGACGAAAGGCACTAGAATAGAGTCATGCGACGCCCGATTTGGAATGTGTAACTTCAATGTGTCATTTCTAATCAACTACATAGCAATAAACATACATATGTAACTACTTGGAGCAGTACTCCCTTGTCTTGAATCGCAGGGCATCTCCGATTAACCACCAACTCTGGAGCTCTCATGATGGATAAAAAAGCCAAGGGGGATCCACTAGGGTCCAACCTCGTCATGCTCCACGTTCTGCCGATTTGCGGAGCGCAGAGCTGTGCGACATTCGGCTCGTGATCGTCCGGGTATTTATATACATAGGCAGCTTAGCCGCTTTGGGCAGCTTAACTATTACAATGTAATATCAAAGTCTATTCAATCCGGATAATTGGAGATATGCTACGATGTACCTAGTAAGCCGCTAGTATATTAACCTTAAAAGCATTATTAACAACATGAAGAGCACTGTTTATATTAAAGCGTTGAATATCGCGGCATGAACTGTACCGCGAAACGACGAGTTCTTCCTAGCTTTTCAGGCATTCTACACCCCGTGCATCTTACGAGTAGAGTCGAGGAGAGCCGAGGAGGGCGATATGCACCACAACCAATCCCGATCCAGAACATAGTCGGGTAGCAAGCGCCCAGATGATGGCGCAGCCTTCCTAATGCAGCCCCCAGAGTCAGGCTCAAGGGTTGAAAGGGGTATTGGCACTTCTGAAGGCTCTGAGCCTTCCAGCTGATAATGGAGGATAATTGCTACCCGATTTCGCCTGAAAGTGCAACTTCTGTTTTCAAGCATCCGGGGTTGTCTTGCTGGTCGTTGCGGTCACCATGGCAGACCCTGTGTCTCTCGGGGCTAGCATCGTCGCATTCATCGAGATCACCGACCGTATCATTCGCGCATGCAAGTATTGTGTAGAGACGATCAAAGATGCGCCGAAGGACATGCAAATGATCATGGGCGAGGCCATCTCCTTGAGGGCTATTCTCGACAGTCTGGGCGCAGCTGAGCTTCATCCCAAATCGATGCAGCTGGTTCCAGGCTTGTTTGGAAGAGGTGGCCCCGTCGAGGCAATTCGGAACGCGCTCTCCGAGCTGGAAAATCTTCTCCCCAAAGAAATCCGTGGGCTTTCGACGAACAACTCTCACAGAAAGTTCTTGACCGAGTTGGCATGGCCGCTCAAGGAGTCAAAAGCAAGGAAGCTTCTCGCGGAGATCTCTCATCACAAGTCGACCCTGCTCTTAGCCGCCACCGGCGATATCATGTACGCCGCCCATTTCAATAATGTGCGGGTATTAGTCACAATACCTTGGTGTTCTGAAATGCGAAGTCTTCTCGGACGCGGGGTGGGCTAACCGTTTCTCTCTTCAGACATGACATCAAGGACATAAGGTCTGGGGTTCGAAGACTGGACTATACGATCACTGGTAGGTCAATATTCGCAAGAGTACGGAGCACTCTCTACTTGAGGCGTGCTTACATGAATCTGGCAGACAATCAACGTCAAGCCATCGTTCGTTGGCTCCAGTGTGTAGATCCATCTCCACTGCACTGCGAAGCATTCAAGAAGCACGAGAAACACACTAGCGCCTGGCTGTTCAAGTCATCCGAGTGGAGTTCTTGGATACAGAATAACGAGGACGGCAGATTCTTATGGATAAATGGGATTCCGGGAGCCGGAAAGACGGTCCTGGTGTCGTTCATTATTGAACATTTGAAGGATGTCTGTAAAGATCATCCTGAGCTTGGCCAAGCTTATTATTACTGTCATCACTCGCACAACAGGGACGAATCTGCGCCGTTCTTACGATGGATCATCGGCCAGCTTTGTCGTCAGTCGCAGTGGGTACCACGACAGCTCAAGCAGCTATACGACGAGGGATGTGAGCCTAGTGTACCTGAACTCGAGAACGCCCTTGAGGCAATGTTGTCTCGGTTCGGAACATTCTATGTGGTCATTGACGCAGTCGACGAGAGCGAACCTCGGGGTGACCTTGTATCTGTGATCGCCACATTGGCCATTGACAAACGCTTCAACAACCTCAAGATATTGGCAAGTAGTAGGCAATATTTCGATATTGAGAGGGTATTCTCTGGGATTTCAGTGCCTCTGCCGATGGCAAACGCTGCCGTTGCAGAGGATATCAGCACCTTCGTCCATTCCAGACTCGCATCAAGTTGCCGCCTAGGCCGATGGAGGCATCTATTCCCACTTATCGAAGACTCGTTGGTACAGGGAGCTCAGGGGATGTAAGTCAAGGACTCTCGCGCATTGAGCCTTACTGGCAGCAAGGCATTTCTACATCGCTAAAAATGCGAAAGACTGAATAGACTCGTAAGCTAATGAGACTCTCCTTCTAATTAGGTTCCGTTGGGCTGAATGTCAAATTCGGGCTATTGAACGGCTTCGCAACGAAACGCAGATTCTGGCAGCCCTACGCAACTTACCTGAAGATTTGGCGGAGACTTATCATCGAATATTCGAAAGCATCCCGGAGATTGACCGCCCCTTCGTGCGTCGCGTTCTATTGTGGGTTTGGGGTCACGAAATTGCCCTTTGGCTGAATAACCGAGGGATTAACGCAGTGTTGTTACTCCAAGCCGTTGCGTACGACCTCCGCCAAGCCGACCCTGATATAGACATGTCCACATATAATCTGGAGGATCTGGAAGACCTTTGCAGTTGCCTCATCACGATTTCTCCCAATGTTAAAGATTACGAGCATAGGACAAGCGACGACACTTCTATATCAACTGCCCATGAAGACAACTTCCAAGGCACTAAAGGAACACCATCAACCAGCAGCACCGATCTGTTTGTTCGCCTGGCTCACTACACTGTGGCGGAGTATCTGAGTTCGCCACTGATTCTCCAGACGCCTATTGCCTTTTTCGCTTTGCCAACCGAAAGCGTTGTATCGGAGTTCGCATTAAGTGTTATGCGACAAGCGCTCGGCGTGGATCCCATGGGCATTGCTACGGACTGGGTCTACGACCGAGAGGCATACTGTCTGACACTTGGCTGCACGCTAGACTGGACGCTATTCGCGGACAACCCTGAGATACAGGAGATGTTCATTCGATATGTTCACCCCGAAAGCCCTCATTATTGTCGCTTCTGGGCGATCCAGAAACGGATTTTACTAGCCAACGACTTGTCGAGTTCATATCTGCTGCAATACCTTGTGGCTCGAAACTTGGGAGACCCAGCGCTCAGGAGCCTCCACAATGATGCGATTGCGCTTATGAATATTCTCCGGCTACACCAATATGAACTTGCTAAGAGACTGGTGGAACGAAGAAAGGGATCGGAGTTGCTGGAAGCAAAGCTCAGGGTGGCCCTCTTCAACAGAGAGACTCGGACCGAAGACACCCATGAAGGCAATATATTCGAGCTCGACAACGGCTTCATACACTGGGAAAGATTTACCATCTTTACTAGTATTTCTCCGCCGAGACCCCTAGTTTCCGCTATAAAATGATCTAAACACCAAGCATGGAAAATGAGACATGGCCCGAGAGATATCGAAGCCTCTTCATAGGATACGAGTTTATTTAGCTCAGAGGCCGTTTATACGTAATTAAATAACATAACCTTTTTAAATTCTTATAACTAATCGTATAGCCATTGTGTATGCATGGGCCAGCTACTCTAATTATACAGGCTTGATTGACATAGATGGCTATACCGTTTTACTTCATTAGCCCCTGATTGACGAAACCATACCAAAATTTACCGGCCACTTCACTAGCACCGACGCTGGCTTGTGCACTCGTGTCTTATTCATAAATCACCACTCGTACCCAGTTCGTGGACAAGATCGACGTCCGTAAATCCCCAATGTCCAAGATAGTCTAAATATCTCTTACACAACTAGGGCCATACTCCGTCAGGGCCCAGCGATGGATCTCCTGGACTGCATACGTGTCTGTACAGTCCGCTCCGGTCAGCTTCTTCATAACGCACCCAGCCCTCTCGACGTCAGCATCGCTGTCATCATCCTCTTCATCATTGGTTTCGTTCAGGAGGCTATGGCCAACTTCGCCAGCATGTATTGCTAGCTTGCATATAATTAGCTGGATGATCCAGGAAACGAACTTTGAACCGACGAAGGCAAGGCCGTAGTGGCGTACGCGCAGCAGCTCATCCTTGGGGGGCACATGCAGAGCACCATAAGCGCTGCTGCTGGATCCAGCACTGCCGTCGATCGTGCTATTAGGGGTTAACACAGATGCCGCCGCTCTTCCGTAGGTTCCGCCGCGCCCTGCGAGCCTCGGCGCATCGGTGGAAGCGGTTATATAGAGCCAGGGAGCCGGCCGCACGGGCCTGATAGATGGTGACCTCCTCCGGCTCGTCCTCGCGCCTGAACTTGGCCGTGAAGTAGGGACATAGAACAGAGCTGTGGATGAGGACACATTTTCTGAGCTGGGAGCGGTGTCTCCGGTTGAAGCCCTCGAGTGGCAGCCAATAGGCGCAATCTGGCTGGATATCCCAAGTCCAGCCCGGGGTCCGGGCCGGATACTGCGGCCGCAGTACTTGCTCCAGGGGTGGAACGCGCCAGAGGTTGCCCTGATTTGGAGGAGAGACAAGCTGCAGCACCCGCTGGGCGCGTCACCTCCGGTCTTCTAACGCAGTACGTGCTCTTCGATCGGCGCGGAAGAAGTTCCACGCAGGCCTTCAACATGGCTATAATGATGGTCCGGCGGCGGCTCTGTCGTGAAACGGGAGAAGGCTTCGGGTAAGAGGGCTGTCGCTCATGCAGATGCCGCAGGCGTTCAGAGTGGCGAAGATGAACTTGGCATGCCGCGGCGAGACATTATACGTTGTGGATATGGTGCTCTTGGCCGCAACGCCTGACTCGGTCGTGTCGGGCGGGGATTCTAATTCCTGGACAACACCCAGTACGTTTCATTTTTATGTTCCTAAGGTAAATACAACAATATGTTGCTAGGTGATCAAGGGTAAAAGTGGCGTCGGGCTGGTAAGAAGTTAGTGGCCGGCGGTGGCGTAGTTGCAGTATCTGTCAAGCTAGGGAGTTGTTGAGCTAAAGAGGAGAAGAGAGTCCCATCGATGAGTAGCTGTAAATCAACTTGATGTCATTTTATATAAGCTCGGTCATTTTACTCCCAAATGCCCCCCCGGAACGAAGTTGTATAAATGTTTATACGATTGAAATATCGGTATGGCATTGCACCCCTTGAATGAATCGACCACCGAGCTGTTACGGCTGCTCTGGGGTGTCTGCCACTCTTGTGGTAGTACTGGGAACCGCTGGGATTTGATTCGACTTTACATAGGCGGTATAACGGGATCAACATACATGATGCTATACGTAAGAGCACCGAGATCAAAAGAGGTAGCGCAACATTCTCAAAGGTGAATCTTAGTTGAGTTAGGATTTAGTAGTTTCTAAATTCGATGCATGTGTTGCAGTGCATACGTATCGAAATAGCGTCTGTTACTTTAAGGGGTGAAAGAAGGGTGAATAGGGGTAAAGGTGACCTTTTCCAAACAAGAAGGTAACCTTAGAGTCTACCTCAACACGCCTATAGAAACTCAGATTTACCCCCTTACAGTAAGTCTCAGGTGGCTGCAATTAACAGCAACTGCGGCGTTGTTGGCCCTCCCTATGGCAGGAAAAGAGGACAGATCTCTTCCCCTAGAGACCACAGTTGGAGTGACCCGTCACAAAGCTGTTAAGAGGCTGCGCGCAAAACTATCGCCAAAAAGTGTATTCTAAAGTAACATAAAGCGACCTATTTGATTCCATGTTGGTCACGGCATACTGCTTGCTGCGTTGTATCAATGTGCGTTGCGCGTAGACTGATGGAAGTCTTGATTAAGGAGTTCTGTCGAATCACCTAGGCTCGCTGTCTGGAGGAGCCTTATGCTGATGTTCTGAGTTGTCTATCAGCGAATTTCTAGAGATATTCGAGCACACGTATGTATCGACAACCAGGAGGTGAAAGAGACCGCGAAATTGTTCGGGATGCTGATCGCCAGTCTGGGACGAAGGTATAAAATTTGTGCGACGATATCTTGCAGGGCATGGTAAAATCCTGAGAGGAAGGACAATCGGTGCCATATTTGTGGATAGTAAGGATGTTGAAGGCACCGAGACTATGTGATGAGCGGGTTTGGTTTAACGGAAAGGGGTATGTGTAGTAGAATCCTGCTATCGAATACATAGTTGGCGGCGGCATGAAACTAAAACTTCTCACGAAAGATTAGTACATGGGACTAATACGAGCTCTCTAAGGAACGAAATTTTTGCCTAGGTTCTAGATATGGGCAGCTCTTCCGATCTCACGATCTGCGGGTTGGGGGGACCCTTACCAGATCAAAGGGATTCTCAGGGGCTTAGTCACCGCAGCAGTTTTGCGGGACGGAAACTGGGCCTTGAGGATACATTGCCCATGTAAAAGTCCCAAGAGGTTGCTTTTGTACAAGCGCTAATAGCCCGTTACGACTGGGATACAAGTAGCTCAAGGGCTCTGGTGGGCCGAGGCAGATTCTTGCTAATAGACGCGTACTGATATGGTAAACTCCATGCACTGCTTGCTTGTTTATGTGGGCTTAATATTTGTTTATTATTAACGTTATATAGTACATGTCTCTAAGTTCATAGCATGAACCAGAGCTCTGGGCAAATGTGTCTACAGAGTTCCTCCGTGCTTGCAATGGTTCAGGGGTTCGTGAGAAGCCCTTGAAACCCTTGAAGAGTGGGATTCCGACCCTCACACGAAGATATTGAAGCAATCCCAGACCACGATTCCCTTAGGCCTCCGCATAGGCTCTGGTGGTAAATAGAAGGCGCAGCAGGGTATGCGACCTGAGTCTGCCTTGCCGTAATGCGCTTAACGTACCCCCGGACAACCCCTCCAAGCCTACCGAAACGAACCGTGACGACAGGCAAGCCAAACCAATCCGGTGCCCCAGATAAATAAATGATGATGCATGGGGACAATTTTCCACTTTGCTCCGGTTGATGCCTGGATCCCGTCCACGAACGTCAGTCTAGCCTTACGCCACTTTCAATGAACCCTCGATAACACCCAGTAGCACTCAACCCCACACGCCAGAAAAAGCACAGCCTCGATGAAAAGGTGAGAACCAGCGCCAAGGCACGATGCCCTTCGGAACCGCTGCGGCTGGCCAATCAACTCCCATTGCCCCCCATCCCCCCTTTGAGCTCCCACCGAAATACCATGAAAGTACTTCCACCGAAACATAGCAGCTCCGAGAACGCCAGCACGTGGGGAAAACTCTAAGAAATTAGCGACAAGAATTACAAGGAGCAATAAGGGAATGGAATCCTAAGTCATAAGTTCGTTGCGGTATAGCCCCTTGCCGCCGTCGTAACATAGAGACAAGAAGAGAAAACAGAGTGCTGACAAGGCGGCGGTGCGCTAAATGAAGTTGCATTAAACAGCCCTTCCCCAGGTGGGACCGTAGAACAAAGGGCATCAAATCTGGAATTCTTGTGTAGAGAGTTGCGTTCATTTGTGGATCCGGTAGCTTCGTCTCTGGGACTCGCAGGGAGTCTTGCAGTTGTGGCAGTCGAAGCCGTGCTGCTGGATGTAGACGCGACGAAGGCATTTGGAGCAGCGCCACCACTTCTTGTGGATGACGCGGTCGGCCCACCACTCGTTCGTCTCCCTTTTCGAGCTCCGCCGAAGCAGGTCCTCCCTGTGGTAATCGCGGCAGTGGTCCCTGTAGTGGTCGGAGCGGGAGAAGGGGTTTGCGGACCGCGTACACTTTGGATAGTCACACGGAAACGACGGCTTGATCGACGAGTCCCAGTGCATCTGCTGATAGTGCCGGTCTAAGTCTGCCTTTCTCCTGAAGGGCTTCGACTTGCAACCGGGTTCGAGACAGACGTTGAGGTGCATTGAACGCGGTCTGGAGACGATGTGTTAGTTTTTCGTGTGCATATTTTCGACAAGTAGAGTATGCCACCATATGCTTACGTGGTCTCGCTGTTCGCGCAAGGTCTGTACATGGGATAGTCTTCATTTGCAGTATATTCCGCCTTGAGACGCCAGTATGGGGACTGGCCCTGCTCCACCTTGGCGATGAAGTCGTAGAACTGATACCACGAGTGATCCTGCGAGGAGGACTCGGCAACCCCCTGAACAGGCGCGTGATGGCTAGTTTGAAGTTGATAGCAGTCGTTCGCGGCCTCCGTGTACTCGTATGCTTGATGTCCTCCGTTGTTAGCGGAGACGTCGAGGTAGCTGGATTCGTTCGTTATCTCACCCCCCGGTGATATTGGAGCGCTGGCATCCGGGCTATCGCTCGAACCCCAGGGTGATGCTGCCGTGTAGCTCCCAGGACTGGTTGAGCTGCTGCCGGACGGGCTTCGTGCCATCTCCGCGCTGGTAGAGGGACTGGAATATCTCCCGTACTGGCCACTGACGCCTGACTGGTACGGGGAGTATTCCATTTTTGGATATTATGTGTTAAAGATGACGAAAATGGTAACTCGAACTTTGTTGTCGCAGACTTGTATCGTGCTGTTGAACCGATACCTCTCCGTGGAGGAGACAAATACGCACAGTTATAGAGCGGACTCTCACCCTACGCGCTGTCCTTCAAGGTCCTCTATTAGATCCTTGTTTGTTTAACCACGTCGAGCCAAGAGATTCCGCGGAGTAGACAGCAAACTGGATCCGCGCCAGGGAAGACGTTCACAAAAGGATGGTTGCGCTAAAGGGGAACTGATTGCGAAGGAGCGTGGTAAGACAGAGTATGAGAGCTCAATGTTTGTTTCCCAGGGGTCACTAGGGGACTATAATATACAGCGGCGTAGAAACGGGACTGATATAGGAGACTTCACAGTGCAGTCGTTTCTGAAGTGTGTTAACCGAACATCGCAGACCGATGGCATTAGCCTGGCCCTAAAGTAGTAGTACTTCTAGTCAAAGGTGAGGCGGAAGCGACTTGTTTGAGGCCCAAAACGATAGATGTGAAAACGAATTGTATGCTGAACAATAACATTACGCAAGTATTGGGCGCTTTTCGACCAGAAATGAGGCTCATATAGTGAAAAGCATGTCCTTGTTAGGTGCTTCGATACCTTCTATTGACCCTCAAGAACAACATGTCCGTCTTTGTTCTATTGGCGAGCATTGTCAAAGCCACTCCAACTCTTCGCCCTTGATAGGCAGAGCGAACGTATTAGGATATAGACAGAGACTTGCTTTTGGTTCTCCAAATAAGGGATCATGAAGGGCGCTGCATAAGTGCCTGGCGTCGAATCGCCAGCTGTCATTTTCGGTGAGCAAGCCTTAGAACGAGCGAGACCTGAGGTCGGTACGTCTCCTACAACGCCGTTGGCGAATTCCCAGGATAAGGCTGGGTCCACCAGAGAGGCTCAGCCCAATTCCACTTTCTTATTTACAATATGAGCGACTTTATCTCTCGAAGGCTGATAGTCCCGATAGGATGACGAAGTGACGACTCTACTGCTTGTCCAATCAGGAGTGACACACATGATTACAGCGCCAAGGTCCCTGGGGGCTGAAGCGTAAGGGACAATGACGTTCCCGCATAGCCCCCGGCGGATTTGCTCTGCTGTTCTGCATGGTTATTAGGATTGTAACCTTAAGTTACCACCGTAGGTCAATCCTCCGCCTTCTTAAAACTGGGCGTCCATACACGCACCCATTTCTTTGGTTTAGTTGCATGAGGATCCGGATCAAACGGAGGGCGCTATAGACCGTCCAGACCTCAGGATACTCATGTAACATCAGGGAACTCAAGGCGTGCTGCTGCCTGCTGCACAATGCATATTAGGCGTACAGCCACCGCGTGTTTTGTCGCCTCGACTTTCTGGTGCGGCCCGAAGCAAAACCGACCAGGCTTGGTAGCCTGTGTACCATCGCGCGGACAGCATCCCGCACAGGCGGACTGGTTCGCCCCTCTGAGTGCCTTACCAATACGACTGTCCGATTGCTTATTCAACTCTCGATGAAAGCCAGACTTTGAACCGCGCCAGCTAATAGGCGTTCCCCGGTAACACGCGCCTCCTCCGCGTTCGGTCTTGCTTGCAGGTGATTGGGACCCCGTCTGTCAATATTCCCCATCCCCCTCTTGAGACAGCCGCAGGAGTGAGGCGGCTTCGAACGGTTCGCGACAAGTTCAGGAATAAAGTTTGGGGTAGCTCTCCTGAATGATGATTCGCTCAAGGGCCGCTCACCGAGGCCATTTTCGGCAATCTCTGAATTAAAACGAAGCAGACTGGAAAGCGACAGAACTGGCCTCAATCAGATGCGGCTTCTGCCGTCGTCCGATTTTCTTTTGCTGCGCGTAGGCGGCACTCCCCCAAGCCAATTGCATCTCAAAGCTGCACGAGTAGTCCATTCGTCCGAAGATCGTTCATCCTTGCTCGTCGGCAACAAAGCGACGATACCACGGTGAATGGCGGCGAGAACAGTGAGCCATGAACTCAACGCCTGCCGCGCAAGTAGCAACCCAGCAGTGACACCAGAGGAGACAGTGACATTCGAGACAAGAGTTCGGTGTGCCTATTCCATAGCTAGATCATCCCCAACCCTGAATAGAAAACCAGGCCTTCGGCATCCTCGAGCTTACATATAGAGACCATTATCAACAGCAGCCTGACATCGGATCGATGGTTGGGCATCAATGCGCTGCGACGGTCGAGCCCCGGATGTCAATTGGTTCAGCAGTGCGACATTGGACAACGGTGCCACGTATACCAGGGCTGCTAGCCTCCCACCAGTCAAAAAAAAAAAGCCGCTATAGGAGCATCACGAGAGCGGCAGAGGTTCCGATCCAAGAAAAGAGAGAAGCCCCGTCTGCCATGCATTGGGTGGTGCTGGTGGTATGTCCATGCTGGGGCTGCTTGTTCGATTGCTTGGGACCATAGAGAAGATGGGTGCTGCATGTTGGTCTGATGATCAAACCATCCACTTTCCTGACCTCCTGCCAACTAACTATCCGGTAAAGGAATTGCGTTCGGAGTATGGAGATATTGGCGTTCTGCATTCTACGATCCGAGGGGTTCCATGACCATCGCCCAAGCTTCACCATGAGTCCGCCCGCGCATGGGTAATATCGTATTCCGGTGTGGTCTTCGACTGGTGTGCATAGGCTAGGTTTACGTCTTAGATGAGGCGTGTCTGATTTATGTTGGACTGCACGGGCAGAGGATGAGCTGTTCCTTGGTTGCCCAAGTAGTCGTGGACGGCAATGGCCGCCGGGGGCCCCTGATATAGCTGACAGACCACGTGAGACATCGACCTTGCTGCCGCACTGCTCACATGCATAGAAAACATTATCTTGATTTTCTCTTTAAGCAACCGTAACATCACCCTTCTTAAAAGGTCCTACCCGTGCCTCAGGGGCTCTCCATTCTAAATGGGGGGTTATGTCGCCACAACCTCTTTGTTAGTTGCGAGTATTGGCGTAACTTGTATGATACCAACAGGTGCATGAAGCTGAAGATCTTGTCCGAAGTGATTCCCATGCATCCTCATGTATGGGGTCACATCCGGCTATGTCGCATTCTCACCGTGAAATTTGACTGGACTTAGAATGTCGAGAATGGACGGATGCTCCTTGGACTGATCGGACTTACACGGATCATTGAAGACGACACCGGCAACGACTCAGCAGTACCACCTAAGCTTGGTGCCGCTTGAAGTATAGTAAAGTAGGGGAAGGGCCGCAGTGACGAAGACGGATTGAGAAGTAGTTGAAAAGGAGGCTAGGCGGCAATAGCGAGAAAGACCAGTCCACTTCACAGGCTACTGACCTACCGCTCAGCCCTACTACCTTAGGAGTCACGACGAATCGGCCCTCTAAGGTCAAGAGCAGGCTCACCAAGAAAGAAAAAAAATGCCGGAAGGCCGTCCGATGCCTCAATATTAAACCCTCCACAGACTGATCCGCGAGTTACCGTACGCAAAGCAAACCATGCTATCATCACAAGCCCTCTTCCCCATGTCTACACCCATGGATTTCCTCATCTCTCTCGCGAAGAAGAAACCCCCTACCCTCCAATCACTTGCGTAGGAGACCGACCCTCATATGTCCCTCGCCCCCGCGATTAGCGCGCAGATAATATGGGATGAAAACCAACTCCCTCTTACGATCCTCCCAGCCCTCCTCGTCATTCACGGTCAAGCCCGGCGCGGCACCGGCCCTCTTCCGGTCCCAGGCCGTCGTATCGCGGACCCAGGCCTCGGAGCGGAGCTCGACGTAACCCTGCTCCTCCCCTTCCTCGTCCCCTGCGCCCTCGTCCTCGCGATACGCGCGCGCCGCCTCGTCCCAGCGGGCGCGGAAGCCGGGCCGCACGCGCAGGGCGCGCCACGCCTCCCGCACGGGCGACGCGGGCGAGATGGCGACTCCCCGGAAGTGCGCCGGCCCGCCCGGCGCTAGCGCCCACGGGTTGTCGGCGTCCTCGGCGCAGTAGATTAGAGGCCCCCGCACGAGCGCTAGCGTGCGCTGCCCCGTCCGCGGGTGCGGCGCTAGGTGGCGGGGTTCGAAGCCGTGGATCTGCAGGGTGAAGGACGGGTGCGCGGCCGTGTACGCGGGCGGGATGACGAGGTAGCCGTTCGCTCCGAACGCCACCCCCTCTGCGCCGGCGGCGGTGGGGTCAGGGGCTGGGGAGAGCTGTGTGCGGTAGTCAGTATGGTGATCAATGCTTATATGGTTCGGAGGTGGTGGTTGGCTGCCGATGAATAATAGGTAAGGAATGTAGGGGTTACTTGGACGTACCGTGAACTTCCCCTGAGCCCACCCAGGGATACGTAGCCGGATAGTAGTATTCATCGACGGGGGCGCTTTCAGGTTAAAGTAGACGGTCCCCTCCCAGGGCCAGTTAGACCTCTGCTCGAGGCTCACGCTCTGTCTCTCGACTTCGAAAGTCACCACGGCCGTGGTATAGAGATGCACATTGACGAACACCTCACCAGGTGGCCCCCCCGCGACGGCCCCGTAGTCCCAGAGGTAGCCGCCGAGGCTGCCGAATAGGCGCATGAGGTTGGGTGGGCAGCACGAGACCTCGAACCAGCGTTCACGGCGGCTGGGCTGGGCCTCGGAGCTCGCGAGCTGGTTGACGTAGGTGAAGCTGGCGCCGTCGAGGCCCATGCCCGTCATGATATTGTTGTAGAGGCACAGCTCCATGATGTCGCCGTACCGCGCGTCGAGGTCGAGGTGCACTGTAACATCCGGAGTCAGCCATCGGTCTCCCTGGCCAGTTACGTGAAGAGCCGGAAGTTAACGGATATGGTTGGGGAGCCACGACGAAGCCCCTGAAAGTCTCCATTTGGAGATCTCGATCCTTGAACTAGGAAATAAGGGGGGACAAATAGCTCCAGAAATTGAAAGCCTCCATTTGAAGGCGTCGGTTCTTGAACTATAGGAAAGCCAGGGACACAAATAACCCCAGAAATTGCTTACGCAGACGCTCCGCGAGCATCACGGCGCCGATAGACGCGCACGTCTCGTTGTAGCAGCCGCCCTCGTCGCTGCCCTGCGGCAGGAAGTAGTCGATGCCGAACCCCTCCCACTGCTCCATGGCCCCGATCCCTCCCGTCAGGTACATCTTGCGGTCGACCATGTTGTCCCAGAGCCGGGTCAGGGCCTCGAAGTATGCGTCCTTCTTACCGTCCGCCGCCTTGTTGTCGTTGCTCTCGAGACACAGCAGGTCCGCGACCCCCGTCAGCAGGTACATGGCCCTGACGGCGTGGCCCTCGACGGAGCGCTGTTCGAGGATGGGCGCGTGGCTTTGGTTATACCAGTGCCCGCCGGAGACGGGGTAGGCGTCCGGGCGCTTCCAGGGGCTGTCGCCGCGGCGGCGGGCCTCCCAGTCGTAGAAGTGCTCGCCGTCCTGGCCGGCGGGGTTGCCGCGCTCTTCGACGAAGTAGCGCGCGAGCTCGAGGGCGTCGGCGCTGCCCGTGGCCGCGTGCAGCCGCAGCAGCGCCAGCTCAATCTCGGGGTGGCCCGGGTACGCGTGCAGGCGGCCCTCCTCGGGCCCGATGACGCTCCGGATGTATCGCACGTACTTCTCGGCCACCTCGATCAGGAAGTCCGTCTTGTAGTACTTGCTGTGCGCGAGAGCTGCCTCGATCAGGTGTCCCGCGTTGTATCTGAAGCAACGAGTTAGCTGGGTAGGCATAACTAAGTACGTACGTTCTGCTAGACCAATTCACCAAACTTTCAAAGTCCAAGCCAGCATAGGGAAAAGGGCGACGAGAAACTCACAGCTCATGCATATCCCTGATATCCGTCCACCGCCTCTCCGGAGCCACGACGGTAAAGTAGACGTTCAGATACCCGTCCTCCTGCTGGGCACTCCTGATCATGGCGGCGAGCTCGCGCACGGCGGCGTCGACCTCGGGGTCGTAGGGCCCCGCGGCGAGCAGATAGCAGGCGCCCTCGAGCCACTTGGCGACGTCGCTGTCCCAGAAGACCGGCCGCGGGCACGGCCAGCGGTCGCGGTCGACGTCGTATGCCGGCTGCCACCGCAGCCGGAACGCGTCGTAGCGCCCCGTCTCGCGCAGCTGCCGCAGCTGTGCCCTGGCGCCCGTCCGGGCGAACGTCCTGCGCCGTGCGCGCAGCACCGAGGCGCCGTGGAACCGCGTCTCTGTGAAGCGGGTTTGCGGGTGGTCGTCTGAGGACGACATCGTTTGTCGGGGATGTGTGTATCTGGACCTGGCCTGATTCTGCCTTATGTATATAGGTATTTACTGGTGTAAGTAAAAACGTTATGGGTATACACGGAGAGACAGACAGGGGTCACAGGACGGAGTGAGAAGATGGGCTGACTGATATCCCGCTTGCCGAGACAGGATATAGGTTGAGTGAGTTACGTCCTGATTCCTCTCTAAGATGCAAAATATAGGAAATGTCAGCTGTCCACCATAAATCGGCCTTCATGGGGCGAAGTCGTTGAATCCGCGACACCCGTGTGTGTATAATACACTGGGGCCCCGTCACCTGAGGAATCGGTCGATAGCTGATTGCGGCGCAGGGGCGCCGGCGTCGAATCCACCTATTGACAATCCGGGGAAGTTGGATCCGGTTAGCTATTACTATGCACCTACGGTGGAGGGTGATACGGCAGCGGTAAACGGGGGCACTTAACTAATATGAGGGGAACCCCCTGCAAGGTAAGTAAGTAGCTGATCGACGCCGGATTTCCTGTTGCTTGTGTGGGTGGCATCGTAAGTACGTATCTTGGTTGCCGCGGTGAAGCTCCGCCCGCCCGCCCGCCCGCCCGCTTAAGCCTCATCCGACTGAGCAGGAGTGAAATAATAAACGCGAAAGAGGCGGTAAGGCATATCGAAGAGGAGTAACTTCATTCCAAGCATTCCGTAAAACCCTCCACGGATACTTGGTAGAATGGAAATATAGATCTATGCAAGTGCTTTAACTGGGGGAGCCCATCGAAGACCCCGTTGAACAAGCAAAACAAACACGTCAGTTGTGCCTACCTGATCTGAGTCCCAGAAGTGCCTACAGTACCATTGAGCTGATCAAGCAAGCCTTAGCCCGCTTCATGAGAGAGAGTCTACCGGCCAACTAGACAGGCATGTAATAAAGCCTTGGCACGGGGCAGGTCCCGACGGCCGTAAAACCAACAGCAAGGGCACATACACGCCGGAGAATCCGGCTGAAGATCCGGGTCCCGGGTTGCAACCGGACCGTCTGTTAGCCGGGCACTGTGCATGACACGTAGAGCATACATAGATAGGCATGTAGGGAACCCAAAAGTAGAAAACGGTGAGGTGTGTAACCACCATCAAAAACTGGGCTGTCTCGTATTCCCACGCACTAATTATGACAATGCCCCGTTTCCTCATTGCGGCAACGTGTGTTCCTCACCGAGGGGATTTGGCGAAACCCTAGCTTACATGGACCGACTTGCAAAACGCACCGGACCACTAATGTGTATCACGAGCACGCACCACTCAACCTGGATACCACCCTTGTAGGGTGTCTGTCGTAATGATAGGAGAAACTAGACTTCGTCTTCCAGAAATCGATAATGGAACTGGAAATCGGCCTTCCTACGGTTCATCCTGACGACCGCGTGAATTAGCCAAAGACTTACCTGGACGTGGCCGCAGCCACGAAAGCAGCAACGCGAGGACTACTTACCAAGTCGATTCGTAATCAAAGAAGCGATATGTCCCCTTTTCGAACTCCTCGGTGATCTGCTTGGGCTCCTCGTGTCGCTGGAACCAGGTCTGGTACTGCTTGTGGAACCTCCAGCTCTGGTCCTTCAGCGCCTTTGCCGCTAGGTATTGCTGATACGTGCCTTGCTTGTAGTAGAAGACGTAGAATAGTGTATCGGGTTCTATCCGGGCGTACAAGCGAGGATCGTCGAATATCGGCAGAGGTTCTTGTGGGTATCCGGCCACCGAAGGGGTTGGTACCTCGGGTCGGTAAGTCCGGCGCGGCTCCGCGTCGAAGTTGTCCATCATGTTTATATTGGCCTGGGAGGCGGCCAGCATGCGGAGGTGCGAAGGCGTGTTGACTTGGACCGGCCGCTTCTTGGACGTCTCAAAAGATTCTACGAGGTCCTGCAGAGAGGCAGGAAGGTGGTAAATAGACTCTTCCTCCTCCTCGTCGGGCTTGACACCATTCGCAACGCCATTCTGCTGCGGTGCTACTACTTCGTTAGCATGTAAGTTCTTTTTGTACTCTAAAGGCGGCTCACTCCTGGACGACTCTCCCCGTTCGCTTGCCGCTGCCGGCTGTGATTGTTTGCTTGCCGCCTTGCCCTTGCCGGAGTCTGCCTTTTTCGTCGTTGCTGGCGTTGGCCTCGGACTGGGAACGCTCGTCGCCGCCTCCGCAGGTTTGGGCTCGTGCGCGGTCGAAGTGCCGGGTTTCGGTTCTGAGGGGGCGGGTTGTACCGAGGTCGTTGCCGGTGAATTCGCGGCGCTCGTTTTCGGCACCGCAGGAGGTAACGAGGGGGTGCCCGCCGATGACGAGACCGGTTGTGAACCGGGAGGCGGGGGGAGCGGCGCTATGCCGACGTTGTTCTTGTCACTTGCGGCGGCAGCGGCAGCCGCCGAAGCATACTTCAGGCCTTCCCCGGCAGGTCGCGTAGGTAACGACGCCGGTTTCATGCCATTGTTAGCGGTGCTAGCATTCGTAACGTTGGCCAGCGGGTTGTGCAGCGTCGCCAGTGTGGGTAACGGGGACTTGAGCTGTGTAGACGGCCGCCGACCCGCGGATGCCGCTGCTTCGACCGCGTTCCTCGTCTTGCCTGGTATGCTGACGGTGCGTGGTGGTTCTGCGTCTGCGACCTCTTCCTGTATAGATTGTGTATCTTGCGATGATACCCGGTCGTTTTCTTGGTTCATGCCATAGGCATCCTCCTCGTCCTGGAGGTTCAGTTCGTCGTAGAGTCCGTCGTCGTCCATGAAGTCGTCCTGCATGCCTTCTGCCACGTAGTACTTGATGCTCTCTTCCAGGTCGGTGACCTGCTCCGCCTCGACACCTCCGTTCTCCAGGGACCGTCGAATCAGTTCGAGTTTCCCCTGATGCCATTTATGCCTCTCGATGATGCCCTCGATGGCGGCTATTCGGTCGGCCTTGGCGCTCTGGTTCTTGCCCTTCTTCATGGTAACCTGTATCGACTCGCTTTCGGCCTCGAGCGCCTCGATCTGCTGTTCCAGCTCGTCCACCATACTGCTAAGAAACTCGCCGGCCTCCACCTTCGCCTGCTCCTTGGGATCCAGCTTGGCGGCCGCCGACAGCCCCTCCTTCGAGTAGGCCTTGGTCTTCATGGCCTTCTCGACAGCCTTGAAACGCTCCATTTGCTAGAGAGACAGAGGAAGGAGATAAGTCACTATGCGTACGGGAAAAGCAACGAGGACCGGGCCGGCAATGTGGTTATGACAAACCGTTTCTATCAGCTTCCGCTTCTCCATGAGCGGGGCCTTATCCTTGATGTCATTGCTGGCAGCCCATGTCTTTATCTGGTCGCGCAAGCGCTGGAGCTTCTTGATCTCACGCTTCAGGTTGTCTTCTAACTTCTCCTTCTGGGATACGTTATTTGACTGTTCGATCTTTTCGTAGATAGCCTCGAATTCCTGGACGCCTTCGTCGACCTTCTTGAAGCATTTGTCCACTTCCTGTTGTAATTTTCGTGCCGCCATGGTGGGGTAGGGTTACTCAGGAAAGAGCCCGAGGAAAGGAGTGAGTGCTGTCGGTTGTGATTATCGCGCTGTGGGAGAGGTTGAGATGGTAATATCAGGTTTCGCGAGGTCGGTACGACGTTGTTGGATGGCGACAACGTGAGGCCCGGGATGGGAGTCGGCACCACAGGATTGCGCGGTCGCGCTGGTTAGGTAAGTAGGCAAACCAATCGGAGGTTGAGACGAAGGGGAGTTGATGCTTCAGTAGTTAAGGTCGGAAGAAAGGGACGCCGCATGGATAGGCCTTTTCACCTCGCTTTCCTTAATCTAAAGGAAAAGAGAGCGAGAGGGAGCTGTTTCCGTTACCTTACGCAGCGTTTGGGCCGGCGTTTGTGTCGGTCGGTAGACGATGCTCTGCTCTTTCTTCTGTGTATTTCCCTTCTTCCTTGGTCAAGGGACAAGAAGTGTGGAAGTGATTAATGTTCTGAAACACTATTGTCAATCAAATAGATTTATTCGGGGGGCTGAGGCGTAAGATGCACATGTAGCCGGGCTGCTGCGTCCAACCTCTCTGAGACTGATATTCTTAGGGTGTTTGTGTGGTGCGTGGGCTGCCCGCAGGTCCTTTTTTCGTGTATTGGTATCCGGTATCCAGGGTATCCAGCTTCAAGGCTGAGAGAATTGAAGGTTGGTGTTGAATTTAAAACTGTAAAATACCCGGTAATTACCACCTATGAACCATCAGCATACCAGCGCTTCTATGTGAAGTATGGGGAAACGTTCAAGCGACCACACTTGGTAACCACAACTGGGCAACTGCATTATACTACAATAACGTAGTCTCCAGCCCTGGCCTCAAATGCGTCTATACTCTCAGTGATGTGCCCCACTCACCTCGGAACTGCACAAGGTATTGTAGCGGGTTGAATTCCATCTTGGATGTGCTTGTACCTATATGGACCTACCTAGATATTTTATGGGGTACGATAGGTATAGGTATAAGCACTTATAACAGGTCGTGGCACTATTCAAAGAATTACTGAATGACCTTTGGAATCATTTCTCTGGCATGGCACTCTCATGATGGAATTTATATATATATATATATATTTAAATCGAGAATCAGAGTTTGCGTATCTGGCATCACCTTGAAGGAAGCATGTTCTTAATAGGTTTCCCATAGAACCATCAAGAACATTAACCTTGTATATTCAACTACAAGTACCTAGAGGGGAACTATCTGTACTTAGCACCCAGGATAGCTAGCCGAACGCTACACGGCCCGTTCAAAGCATCTTAGGGATGTAGTTGATTTAAGACTCAGCTGCGAGACTACCTAGTACTAGGCAAGGTTTGGGTTTAGGGAACCGCCCATAATTTGCACTGAACCTTTGGAAAGCTCTCGAACGGTAACGTAACTTGCGGTTGCAAGACGAATACGGATGCGCGCAGTTCATACGCTCATTTCAAGAGGCAATTTTGCATATACGCGATACACGTATCTGCAACAACCGGACACAACTGCCCGCCTTCATTCCTCTTGAGGTTCGTATACGGCCTGCCCAATATGAAAGGTTGGTACTCTTTTGGCCGTCTCCCCCCGGTCCGTTTATAGTGTGTTATTTATACCTCTGGCACATATTCATTCATGTTTTCCGTCACGCAGCGATACTACAGCGTGTGCTGTCCGCATCCGTGACGGTGGAAAAGGAGGTGGTCTCGTCGATTGGCAAGGGCGTGCTGGTCTTCGCGGCCGTGGCGCCGGGGGACACGGAGAAGGAGGCGGATTCGCTGGCGGCCAAGGTGCTGAGGCTGAAACTCTGGGACGACGAGGCTGGCCGAAGAGTACGGCATGCAAAAGACCCTGATGATCGAGCAGAAATTTATTAACAGGTGGTCCTTATGTCTAGTGGAAGAAAAACGTACAGGAGGTCAACGGTGAAGTCCTCTGCGGTATGTACACAGTTTCTCTTCTTGCGCCAGCCTGGCCACTTAAGTATCGTGTGTCTGACGACCGGGTTCCAGTATCGCAGTTCACGCTACTGGCCTCGACGAAGAAGGGCAACAAGCCCGACTTCCACGGGGCTGCGGGCGGCGAGGAGGCCAAGAGGCTCTACCAGTACTTCTTCGAGAAGGTGCAGCAAGGCTACGCCGCGGAGAGGGTCAAGAATGGCGTGTTCCAGGCGATGATGGAGGTCGCCTTGGTAAACGACGGTCCGGTATGCATGGCCTTTTTCTTTTCCCTATGACTGCAAGCCTCCCAGGGATGCTGACTTCTTCAGGTTACGTTAGAAATCTCAACGGGTGGTCAAAAGCCTCCCGCTGAGCCGGCCGACAAACCAGCGCCAGTTGAGTCCGCCGCGTAAAGACATTAACTTAGATAGTAGTAATTATAGACATTTATAGACGATAGAACCCCGCGACACGAACTATCAAGATATATTCATCAGCAGAGTGTACGAGACAGGCTGAGATCATGTTTGAAAAGAATGGTCAAAATGCTTAGTTGATTGACATAGAGAGTGGGTATCGTTATTAACTATGATGCTCATCCAGACAGTAGTAAAATCAAATCCGTAAATACGCCCCCAGAATCCTGCCAAATTCCATGTGGATGTCTCAAGAAAACGTCACCCGACCTATGGAGGGGCCGTGCCCCGGGTATTATGAATGCAACAATTTCATCCCGCTATGAAGACCAATCTGGGATATCGGGTTATTCTGGGAACCCCCCCCCCGGGGTTCCTAAATGCCTTGCCCGACCTTTGACAACACCGGGAGTAATCCTTCATATCAGCCTTTTTTCGGGTGCTGATTAACCTTGCGCCTCCGCCGCTTGGCGACAATCTCGGGATCCCAGGTGCCGCTGAAGATCTCCTCGCACTCGTCCTCATCCTCGGAATCGAAGATGATAGTATCCTCCTGGCACCCATCACCAGGCACCAGCGGGTTGTCCCTCCGGCGCGCCTCGACCTCCGGCACCTCGGAGACGGGGACGTCCTCCCAGCTCCGGTGGCCGACGCAGCGGCGCGTCTCGAGGATGAACTTGCCGACCTTGTACCGCTGCGACTCTTCCTTGGCGTCGACGTACTTCCAGCCCACCTTGGCGTGGCAGACGGCGCAGGCGATGTCGGCGACGATGTGCGAACCCGTGACGAGAAGCCGCGTCTCCGGCTTGTCCACCTTGATGTTGATGAGGTCGCCGGCGGCTGCCGCCGCGGTGCCCCGGCCCCGGTCCTCCTTCTGTGGATAAAGGTCCGCCGGCGCGGACACTAGGTAGGCGCGCCCGTAACGGCCCGTAAACCCCTTGCTCACGATCTGCGAGCAGAACGCGAAGTCGGTCCCGCACGTCGAGCACCTGATCGTGTCGGGCTGCGTCTGTGTGAGCTTCCCGATGTCCAGAGGCTCGATGGAGGCTCGTCGGTGGTCTTCCGAGGAAGTCCCGCGAGAAGGGAATAACGTTGGCGTAGGCGGACCTTCGACGGGACTGGACAAAGTCGAGTCCGTCGGGGTTGTGCTCAGAGACGGAACGGTATTATCGTTTGGTGGGCTACCGTAGCTGGTCGCCGAGCTCTGCCGTCGCCTGCGAAACGGTCTACTAAAGCTAGGGAGTAGGTAGACGGGGAACTTTGGCGCTGGCGGCGCTGCTGGAGCCGGCATGGTCGTGGTATCAACGCTAGTAACAGTACTGGTAGTTCTGAGAGAGAACATGGTGGGAGTTGCCCACCTCCGGCTGCGAAGCTACCAAAACACGGCGAGACAACGGGCCTGCAGGGCGATTTATTCAAACTAATATAAAATATGTGCGTCTGTGTCTGTGGCGAGGAACTCTCATCCAGAGAGCTTCGCGATGTCCGAGACGTCAAATAAGCTCCCACCTGTATCTGCTGTGTAAGTCCTAGGCGGTCTAGCCCCGCTGTATGTACATTGCAGGCTGGGGATAGCTACCGGTAGTATGCAAGCGCGTGTAGGTGATTCGGAAGATCTTCTCAGGGACTCATCGCGAGAAAATATTCAACTACTTTGAAGACTTTCTGGAACCCGCGGCTACGATATTGGGAGGAGAGAGTTAAAAAGGAGTCGGTTCGACTCATCGTCCACTGATAATCGAGGCTGTCGGGTCCCGTGCACTGGCATCATGATGCTCTAAGGAAAGTGTAAATGCACCTAATTGGAAGTTCCCGCCCCCGACATTTAGCTTTCTCGCACCCCCGGGGCCTGTCAAGTGAAAGTCTAGAGGGGATACCCTGCGTACAGTAGGCATGCAGTGAACGTGGAGCAGAGGAGGACAAAGCGGTCTATTATACTAGGAGTTCTCGTCAAACATGTCCTATTCAGTTACAAGTTGCGTATTAATTGGTGCCGCTTGAAAAGCCGGGTTGGAGACGAGCCGCATAATTGCGGCATTCGGTTTGTTCTGAAGTTCGGGTATAATTATCATAGATAGCCAACGGTCCCGTAAGCGCCTGACACACGAGGGGCGCTTGAGGAACGCGAAAGATAGATATCCAGGATCGTCATGTATTGGGCACTGTCAATCGGGTAAGTTGGATCCCGCACTACAGGTTGTGCAACAGGACGTAGCGAATATGCACGCTACACGCCGGTGTGATATTATTTACCACAAAGAAGATACAGAACCGGCGGCCCATTCCGGCGCGAACGGGCGACTCAGCTCGCGGGGTTTTAGACTCTCCAGCTGATCCGATGCGGAACGGAGGCTCCGGACTCGGGTCCACAAGAGCATCATTATATTCTTTACCGGCAATGAGAAGGGGTTATCTAACATGGGTTCTAACATGACATTCACAAAGTACTGCTTCTCCAAATGAGAATTGATAACCCGAGGCAGAAGAGTAGGCAAGGGTTATGCATTCCAGCCTTTAGCTGTACAGTTCCTAGTTTTTTGCAGTCGGTCTCTCTTCAAGGAGCATACAAATACATGGGCCTATCGTTGACGAAGACCTTAACCTGTGTCATATTCACGTAACACATAGCTTACTTCGTGCCAACCACCTCGTCGCTATAGCCTAATAGAATGCAATATGTTATTAAAGAAGATAGAGTTCTTCGCCTGAGGGCCAGAATATTACATAATGCATTAGGTATTCAGGGAGCGGCTCCCCTCTCTCACTTCGATACCACCCTAGACAAAATAGCTAACGAGGTGCTTCTGTCATTGGCTCCAAGCAGCCAGTGAGTTAGGCAGGCCAAGCACGTGATAGAGTTGGGCGCCGCTGAATTCTTGGAACGAACCATAATGAGCCATAGGCCCCGCAACAAACGGATCTTGGCACTCGGTGGTCCCACTTAGTCACTTCTAGAACCCACTTAATTAATCCATTGAATCATCAGATTCGTTCATTCAACTTGTTAAAAAGGCTCTGTTTGGTATTTGACCCGAGGGAAACCCGAAAAAAGCCAGACCATCTTTGTCCAACTTTTGTTCCCAAACTGGTCCTCTACGGTAACTCTATCAGTCGATCAATCAATCAACCAACCGACCAACCGCTGACCGACGACCCAGAAAAAAAAGTAAGAAAAAAGGGAAAAAGGAAGAATTCGACAAAACACTGTCCTGATACTGATACCAGCATATCATCATCGAGGTCTGGCTCTCTCGACAGTTCTCGATTTGCAACAACACTCAACCCCCGACCGCCACTCCCAACCTCCATATTCCGACTACAAGACAACCTGGATTCCATCATCAACAATGGCGCCAATGAAAAACAGTAGTAATTCCAGTAATTGGAGTAATTATGGCGAGGCTGTCGCCCCTAAGGTCGACGTCCTCGCCAGCTGCTACGTCGTCGACCCTTCGGCCTCGCTGAAGGGGCTCCACTACTGCACTACCGGGGCTGCAGGGGCCGAGTGGTATTCCTGAGGTCCCTATCTCAGGTCTACCATCTCCTCCGTCAAGTCCCCCCCTCGCGGCATTCACCTCCTCCAACGAGCTGGCCCTGCAACCGAAGTCGAGGAAGCGCAGCGCCACCGACTCTACCACCACCAGCCGCAGCCGCCGAGGGGGGGCAACACTCCAGATCAGGGAAGAATGTGAGAGGTTCTTCTGTGAGACCATGAAAACCGTATTCCAGGGTGAGTGGAATAGGGCGAGTAGTGGCTCCGTCCTGACGGGTGTTAACGGCACACTTACACCGCCTGACGACTACCTTACACCACCGTCTTCATTATCGTCCTCAAACTGCGATATCAACAACATGCCAGTGAACGTCGAAGGTTGGATGGAATTTTGGGATTATGTCGGACGTACAAGCTTTCGAGCCTTCGTTGCCGACGACGGAAAGGAGAAGTCGCTGTTCGCATTCTTTGACAGCGGTCTTCTCAACGATAGGCGCGATCTAAAGCAAGCGTATGTAGTCCTTGATTGGTTTGACACCCTTCCGCCCTACTCTTGATGCTAACGCTTCAGCAGACTTATTGCCCTGATCGAACTGGCCGAAGGTCCTTTTGAATGCTCGCGCGTCGTCCTCTGTCTGGATCGTGACATTCCGGAGAGCGATGTTAAAGCATTGGTGAGGAACCTTCAGTGGGCCGGCTTCGAACTGACGACATTGGATCACTGGGCAAAGGATGTCGACGTCATCAGCAGAAGATGGCTGTTCATGGGCATGGAACTTTAGGCGCCCTACCGGGAGATTTTGGGTTGCGAGCACATCATGGCATTCCCGTTGTTTCGCGGAGTCTTAGGTTCGCATTGCTTTGCATTCGTTGCATTTCAAGGGTCTTTTCTAGTCTGCTTCTTCAGCAACTGCGAAAGGTGTTTGGAATTTGCATTTCTAGTGTGCGTACCTGTCCGGCGTTGTGTTCATGGGGGTTTATAGTTAGTCTCATCTTCGTTAGGCAAAAGCGCAGAAAGGCAAAAGGAATCAAATGCGAGATGATCACTTTTTTTCTCCCTATCAATCACTATTTGTGGCGCCTACCGTCTATCTCGAACGCCCCCATCGGATACCCGTGCCATGTGACTCAAGTTCCCCAGTGTACATGACCACATAGACCATTCCCTAGCGTACCTACCTCTCTACCTACCCGTTCCATCCCTTCTTCGTCCATAGCTCCCTTCATAACTCGCCCTCGAACATCCGCACCTCGAGCCCCCTCTCGGCGAGGTAGTCCTTGACCTGCTTGATGGTGTACTCGCCGCGGTGGAAGATGCCGGCGCCGAGGGCGGCGTCGGCCCCCGTCCGCTCGAAGACCTCGGCGAAGTGGCCCGGGTTGCCGGCGCCGCTGGACGCGATGACGGGGATGCGGACGGCGGCCTTGACCTGGTCGACGAGCTCGAGGTCGAACCCGGCGCTCGTGCCGTCGCGGTCGATGCAGTTGAGCAGCAGCTCGCCGGCGCCCATGGCCTCGACGGCCCGCGCGAGTTCCACGACGTCGAGGTCCCGCGTCTCCCGCCCGCCCTTGATCGTGCACGCGTACCAGCAGTGGGACTCGCCCCTGGGGCCCGGGAACCTCGTCTCCAGGGTGGCGTGCCGCGTCGCGTCCGCCTTGGGCACGTACACGCGCTTCGGGTCCACGCTGACCACCACGGCCTGGCTGCCGTAGGCGCGCGAGATCTGCTCGATGGCTGTGTTGCCGAACAGCCCGCCTCCCGCGGCGTGGTACTCCTCGGCGGCGAGCACGGCATCGGACCCGATCGACACCTTGTCGGCGCCGCTCTTGAAGTACATGGCGGCGATCTCGAGGGCCGAGACCTCGGTACCGTCGACGTCGACAGTGTCGCGGATGCCGCCGCCGATGGTCAGCGGCACGAAGACCGACTCGGACGTGCGCCGCAGCACCTCGAGCATCGGCACGTCGGCCAGCGGGCAGTCGCGAAAGCTCGTGATGTTGAGGAACGTCACCTCGTCGGCCCCCTGCTCGTAGTACCGCCGCGCCAGCTCCACGGGCTTGCCGAGGTTACGCACGCTGCGGTCGTCGCCCTTCTCCCGCACGTCGTACTGGTCGCCCTTGGTCACCACGAGGTCGCCCTCGTCGTTGGTCCGCACGTCGAGGCACGCGATGACGCGCCGCGTCAGGCCACCCGTCGGCGCCGGGCCGTGCGTCGCCTGCCCCAGGGTCCGGATCCCCTCGCCGCTGAGGAACGACTTCAGCAGCCGCAGCCCCGCGACGCCGCTCTTCTCCGGGTGGAATTGCGTCGCCACGACGTTATCCTTGGCGACGGCGCCGACGAACGTCTCCCCGCCGTAGGTCCCCGTCGCCACCGTCCAGCCCTGGCCCTCCAGCTCCCCGGCGACGTACGGGTACTTATATGAGTGGACGTAGTAGTACTTGCTCTCGGGCCGCAGGTCGTAGAGGCTCCTGCGGCCGGCGTTGGCGCTGTTCCAGCCGATGTGCGGGACGGACTTCCGTGAGTCGTCGAAGCGGTCCAGCCTCCCCTTCACGAGCCCGAACCCGGGCACGACCGGGTCCTCGGACGACCCCTCGAACAGCGCCTGCAGGCCCACGCAGATCCCCATGAACGGCTTCCCGTCCTCGATGTGCCCCCGTATCGCGGGCACGTAGCCCGCCGCCGCCAGCTGGCCCATGCAGTGCCCGAAGTGGCCGACACCCGGTAGGATCAGCTTGTCGGCCTTGGCCACATCCTCGGGACTCCGTATCCATTCCACGCTGTAGCCGACCTTCTCTATCGCGTTCACGAGAGACCGCACGTTGCCGGCAACGTAGTCGAGGAGGTAGACGTGTGGCATGGCGGTTGTGGGCTGGCTGGATGCGCCACTCGGTTGCGACGCTGCTCTGTTTTCGATTATCGTGGTACAGATGTATTATTCTAAGGAGTATATAGAGTTCGGATAATATTAGAGAAGGAATTGAAGTAGAGTTGCGAGGTTCCGCTGGGGATGCTCCATCGGACCTGGATGGTGGGTGAGTCAACCATAGTCACCAAGCTACCGGAGGGGCTCCGGGGGGGGATTTTCAGGGCAGTGGAGGGGCAGGTATTCAGTAGTTGACCCCTCCATCTGCTAACATGGTAGCTAGGTTAGGGACATACTGCCGCTACAGACCGCTCCAATCGTACTGCCACAGCTCAGAACGGCAAACACCTTAACGTTACTCGGCCGGTTAACGTTAAGTTTGTTTGAACTGTAACTTCAAGGGTCATCCAGCGAGCAGTATGTAGTTTTCCATCGTTCTCATCAGAGGGGAACAGATGCGTGTGACAAGCTTAACGTTAAATTGGCTACTACCTACGCATTGCCGCTCTACAGCATTATTTCGTGTATGCAGCTCAGCATCTGCAGTTTATAATTCTTCAATGAACGAATTCTTCTCATATGGTCGCGTCATATCAACCTTCCACCGCCCTAATGACTAGCACTCAGATCGCCCAGGGAGCTCCTCAAACAGCGCGACCAACCGCTAAAGACGAATCCGAATGGGAGTACGAATACTCGACCACGGAGACCGAGGTACTTAGCCTTCGGAAGATATGATACGATCTTAGCTAACCAGATACATCAGACCTTTTATGTCACTCTGGATCTCTCAACGGCTGATTTCACAGCTCCTCACAAAAACATCATCAGTAATGTCCGGACGGACTACCACGGCAACCGCCTGACTGAGGCAGAGCGGATACGCCGTCGATACGCCCAAGTCAGCCCCTTCAACTCGGAAGGCGAGGACGAAGTCGGGCAGGGGGGAGCCCAGCAGCAGTTAGACGAATCGCGAGCAGCAGCTGAAGAAGAAGCCAGCGCGCCCGGCGGGAACCGAGGGGATGAAGAAGAACCCGATGCATCCGCGTCCGCTGAGGAATTCTCTGCCGAGAAGGTGCAGATCATGGAGCTGCACTCGCCGAACCCCGTCATCTCGTACAAGGGGCGGGTGTACGAGGGCCAGTGGTCGCGGCATGTGGGCACGGAGCTCTTGCTGACGCGACACGACGGCGGCAGCGAGGGCGAGGACGGCAGCGGCAGCAGCAGCAGTAGCAGCAACCCAAACCCGAACCCGAACACGCTCCCGGCCCTCCGGCACCTGGACAACGGCGTCGACCTCCTCGCCGCGAGCTGCGCGCGCATAACGGTGACGCAGCGGGAGCCGGAGCGCAGGGAGGACACAGAGGAGGGCCGGCGTCGGCGCGCCCGGCTCTCGCTGCCCGAGGAGCGCGAGGCCATGGCCACCAGGATCCCACCGCCCGAGACGGCCAAGCCGTCGAGGGCACGTCTCGACCAGGCGCACTTCCTGGCGCGGCTGATCGCGCTCAAGAAGCGCAAGGGCGAGACCGACGAGGTCGCCGTGCTCGCCAATGGGTACTCGAGGAACCTGGTCAAGAGGTCGAGGCCTCGCAAGGGGGGCAGGGGAACCCCCGGGCGCGGTGGCGGTCGCGGCGGTGGACGGCGCCGGAGGGGCGCGGAGACCGGCCTCTCCGACCACGCGGCGTTCCTCCAGAATTACCAGTATACGGCACAGGTGCGGGATGACGGGCTCCCCGACTCGACGCCGACGCCTAGGCACTGGGACGATCTCCGCGGCGCCGAACCCGGTGCGGACGGGGTCGGCGCCGGCAGCGGTTCCGAAGACGAGAACGCGATGCGGGAGGATGACAACACCATGATGGAGGTGGACGAAGATGACGAGTCCGGATCTACGGGTGACGAGGGATCCGGTGCAGAGGACGACGAGGAAGAGGAATCTGGGAGCGACACCTCCGGACCATCGGACGATGAAGATAGCGAGGCGGAGGAGATGGATGTCGACGAGGGGTAGTGATTCGTAGATCCCCTCAGGTCGCCTCGTTCATTACTCGTTGCGCAACTGGCTACGAAGACCTTGGTAACGTCCATAAATAAAAAGATAAATGCAACGTCTAATATAAGCGATAGTAGTTGCTCATCACAATACTCTTCTTGCCTCTAAGTCGACTGCAGACGTGTAACGCGCCGCAGCTATATGTGCAAATACCTAAGCAAGCGTCACTGTTGTACCTACACCCACGAGGAGATTTTACCAGTTTGCGCGCCTAAGTCGTTGATACCTGTCGTGGGTGCGCAACCAGTCTCCTCCGGGCGTGTGCCATGGTCTGCTTTCCTGAAGGACGGAAACGTGCTTGGTGAGCAGTTATCGCGTCCCCGAGCGTTCAGATATGTTACTTCCAACACCTATCTTGGCTAACACGCCAGGTGCCCCGACCTACCAACCTTTTTTTTTTTTTTCGTTTCCGCACCCCTACTCTAGCCCGCCATGTCGACCCCCAGCGGTAAGTCCATGCATCCATCCACGCGCAGCCGGGATCTCCTCTTGAGCGGAAGCACGTCTTCTTTTACAGAAGCTCAGAAGAGCTCAGAAGAGATCATCGATGCTCTTATCCGCGTCCTTCTTGATCAGGTCGACCATGCCCTATTCATCCGCCACCTCCTCGTCAGTAACAATAACAACAGCACACAGCCTAACCAACCAACCAACCAAATTTACACCAGAGGGGATAGATGGAAACGAGACAAGCACCGAACCAGCACTAGCTAGCTAGCCCACTAGTACCCGTCTATGTAGGTGGGCAGACAAGGAGAAGAGGAGGAGGAGGAGGAGGAGGAAGCGAGAAGAAGATGGACAACGACGTACATCAGGCATGATGGGCTTCCCGTCGGGCCCCTTCACGTACCGGAACGGCATCTGCGTGCTCTCGTGCTCGTTGAACTTCAGCTCGGGGAAGTCGACGTACCGTATCGTGTTCAGCGTATCTGGCGCGCCGTTCAGTCTCGGGATCATCCGGGTACCTAACTAACTAACTAACTAACTGGTGACCGAAAGCATGGACGGGGTGTGGGTAAAAGCGACTTGGATCTGATGTGACAGGAGTGCTTGGATGGGATCCCGAACAGACGACGGTGGGAGGAATGGGTAGATGCAGGAGAGACGGTTGACGAGTAACACAGTAGATAGGTAGACAGTGAACGAATGTGCTCCTGGCTTACATTGCTCCTCGATCACCATCCGCGTGACCCGCACGGCCGTGTCGGTCGTCATCTGCACGGGGCCCAACCGGCGGCCCTCGAAGCCCTTCTTGCGGAGCTCGGACGTGCGGTCTGTTTCTCGCCGTCAGTACAGACATCCCTCCTAGGCTGTAAGTTGGGGCGCGGTACGTACCTCTCGGCGGATCATCGCCTACCCTCGCGTGAGATGTCAGTCAGCGCAGGCAGGTTTCAGTTTTCGAAACAGCGCCAATGGTACAATGGACATCGAGTCCTCTCCCCTCTCCTATTACCCGTCCAACATCCGATCTCCAACCACCCGCCTCCATTCGCTCCCTTGGCCTCCCCTAACAGCTCGCACTGCCCCTCCCCCACTCCCACTCAAAGAACCCAAATTTCCCGAGGAGACGAAAGAGAAACATAAGATATAACATACAAAATAAAAGACTCACCAAGGATCCCGCCAAAAAGAAAAGCCGCAAACACCTGCGCATCCTCGGGGCACAGGTCCCTCTCGGCGTGGGGATCGAGGAGGCAGACGCGCCGCTTGTCCTCGGGTCCGGGGTACAGGTCCTCGACGCCGCGGGTCTCGGCCCCGAAGGCGGGGGAGAGCGCGAGGAGGGCCTCGGGCACCTCGAGGGACGGCGGCAGGGACGAGAGGCAGAAGGTGCTGCTGCTGCTGGCCTGGGTCTCCCTCGCGATGCAGGCGTACTCGAGCTCGGACCACGGGCCCAGCTCCGGGTCCAGGTGCTCTACTATGTACGTGTATGCCTCCGGGGCCGGGGCCGGTGTTGGGTCTGGCATTCTTTTTTATTTTTCTTTCCTTCCCCTCTCCTGTTTTGGTTGGGAATAGGGAAGAGGGTGGAGTCTTATACCAAGCGAGGGAAGTATAAGCGATGTGGGCGGAGTATAGTAGCTTTAAGGAAGCGAGCTTCTACTCGTCAAAGTGAAAAATAATACCCGTCGCTCTGTCGGTCCGGGCTCACCTGGATCCCTTTTTAGAAGTGAAATTCTGTATACCTAGTCTCGTCCCGGAATCTAGAGTTCGCGAGCTCCTCGACGAAGTTTTCTGCCGTTATTCGCGTTGAAGAGTTTAGAGCCCACTAATGCGGTTCAACGGCTGCATCTATTGGCTGTGAGTATTTAGCCCCCCTTTTACGAGAACTGGTGAAGCCCTCACATACAGGGGCTCGACACTTTCGAAGAGATCCGAAAAGGACCTTCTGCCCCGAGTAGACGGCGTTCGCGTATCACATTTAGGGCCCGTTATGGAAGTTACTGGGCAGCGTAGTGGTCCCGGCTATATCATCATATTTTACTTATATCGCAGTCTATGGCCATCAATATGTTCACGCGAGGCTTGAGCTGGAAGCTATGTAAACCCAACCGCGAGTAACGCTATTTTCCATTCGGGGTAGCAAAAACGAGCTACTTGGTTGAGGCGGCGCCACCGCTCTTGCGCTTCTTGGTGGGCCGACTGGAACCCCCTTTCGGTCGGTACCCGGGGTCCTCGTCTCTCTTCCGCTTGCCCTTGATAATGCTACCGGGTTTCGGGTAATTCATGACTTCCTCGTCCCAATCTCTGGACTCTGCCGGCTCCTTCTCCTTCTCCTTCTCCTTCTTCACAGCCGACTGTCTCTTGGACCGCGCCGTGCCGCCTTTCTTCTTCTTGCTACCGTCGTCCTCCCCGTTGCCGTGGTCGTCTTTGTCTTTGTCCTTATCCTTGTGCTTGTCCTTTTCCTTCTCCTTCTCGAGGTCTTGCAGGAATGTCTTAGGCGCATGCTTGCGGAGCCAGTTGTAGACGCTCGTGGGGTTCCGCAGGGCGAAGTTGGCCGCAGGGGTCGAACCGTTCACCACCTGAGCGGGAGGAGGAACAGGCGGCTTCGCTCTGAGTCCTAACCGCCTGTCAAGCTCGGCGAGATACTCGTCGATGTCGTTGGCTGCCAAGAAAGACGTAGGGTGGATTTCGGGGTCCTTAGGCTCGAGGTCATCCAGGACTTCCGGAAATTGGTTTACCGTAGCGGCGTAGGACCTGTGCGGCACCTCCTGAAGAAGTTTGCGCAGCGACTTGGCAGGTTTCTGGGTTTTATCCGCAGCACCGTTCTTGCCCTCGTCTTCCAGGCTCACATCTATGCGCCGTTCGGGTGGGATTTGGGGCGACTCGTTGATGTCCATTAAGAGATCCATCAGACGGCTGCGAGTAAGGGGATGTCAGCATTGTGTGGACACCATCGAAAAGGGAGAAGTGAACCCGATGCTGATACGCGGCAATTAAAGAAATAACGGCGCATGGTTGAGCAAATAACTTACTCGTTCTCGATAGCGAGACGCTTGGCAGTGCGCATGGCCTTCTGCTCGAGCTGATGCAGGTCCTCGCTCATGCGCATTCTCTCTTCAAATGCTATGCGCATCTTGCGATATTTCTTCTTCCACGACTTGTAAGAAGGGCGCGTCTCCGCCATGGGAACGTCGCTGTGGTTCACGGCCCTGAAGCCGGGCTCTGCCTTGATTGAATCCATGGTCGGATCGCCAGGCCGACAAGCAGGGCTGCGTCTATTACTTCGTGCGAGATGGTACAGATGGACGGATGGGCGGATGGATCCAAATGGGGAGATGATTAAAAAATTAAGACAGACAGGGAGGTGACGGAAGTTCGTAATCTAAGCAAAATATCATCTAGAACGAGGCAGCTTCTCGAGAGTTCCTCACGTATCGATAGCTGTAGTAAATGTCTATCGTATGTATGTAATACTTCGATAAGAGTGAATGTTGAGAAGAGAAAGTGCATGTGGAAGGGAAGGGAAAGTCTTTAAGTTAGGAGAGACAATGATGCGAGGCTTGAGGATGGCGCGACACAGGAAAGTTCAGATTTCAAATGGGTGGTGGAAATGTGAATCAATGCGTCGTTGTTGCCCTCCCAAGATTACTACTATGGTGGTGTATGGCCAGTGGCTGGTTACGTGATGAAGAAGAGCCTGATCATGTAAAGGTAAGATGGCTTCGGCCGGCAATCATTAAAGGCCAAAACGCCATGCGATAAAACGCGTTCCTTCCTGCTAGGTACGGGATGGCACGGGATGGCACGGGATGGTAGGGTCATCCATCCATCCCATCGGTCATCGTACCTGTCTACCCTGCCGTGACATCGCAGATTGGGAAATTGTGACAAATTGGGGCCGGGCTGGGAGGAAGGCGCGAAAAGGGAAAACGGAGAAGAAGGAAGGGGCGCTAAAGTCACGCCTCTGTGATGTTGGAAAGTAGGTACTTGCTACATATGAAAACTCTGTGGATTTCCAGGAAGCCATTCAGAATTCCCACACCCTAGCAAAAGCTGCTAGCCATCAATCTCGAAGCAGTTTTTGACCCCACCACTTCCCAGAGACCCCCACAGTGGGAAAACCCTCCAATGAGAATGAGAGCACAATCAATTCCGGCACTCTACCTAGTCATACCTACTACGAGGTAAGCAAGCCGGCCATCGGTAGAAGAATACCTATCTACCTCCCCGAAAGCTTAGAGTAGACTGTCCCTCAAGAAGTTTTCGAACAGACACGGAAAAAGAGTCGGGACAGTCTATAAACCAACAATACCAAAAAGGAACAAAACTGCTGCATGCTATATGCTCCGCCGCTTCACCAGAATCATGGCCGAGAACGTAGCGAAGCGGCTCAAGACCGACGCCGGCGCGGGCACCGGTACGGGCGCGGGCGCGGGCATCAAGATCGGGACGCACAACGGGCACTTCCACGCGGACGAGGCGCTGGCCGTGTACATGCTGCGGCGGCTGGTGCCGGCGTACGCGGACGCGACGCTGGTGCGGACGCGGGACCCGGCCGTGCTGGCGACCTGCCACACGGTCGTGGACGTGGGCGGGGAGTACGACCCGTCGCGGCACCGGTACGACCACCACCAGCGGTCCTTCACGACGACCTTCCCCGGGCGCGGCGCGACCAAGCTCTCGAGCGCCGGGCTCGTGTACATGCACTTCGGGCGGTCCATCATCGCGCGGGCGCTGGGGCGGCCCGAGGCTGACGGCGAGGACGACGCCGACGTGTCGCTGCTCTACCCCAAGCTGTACGAGTCCTTCGTCGAGGCGCTCGACGCGCACGACAACGGCGTGTCGGCGTACGACTCGGCGGCGCTCGCGCGCGCGGGGATAGAGAAGCGCTTCAGCAACGGCGGCTTCACGCTCGGCGCCCTCGTGGGCCGCCTGAACCCCAACTGGAACGACTCCGTGCCCGCGGACCCGGAGGTCGCCCAGGCCGAAGAGGACGGTAGGTTCGACAAGGCGAGCGAACGCATCGGCGAGGAGTTCAAGCGCGACCTCGAGTACTACTGCGGCGCCTGGCTGCCGGCGCGCGCCATCGTGCGGGACGCCTACGAGACCCGGTTCCGGCACGACCCCGAGGGCCGCGTCATGGTGTTCGAGGGGCAGTCGGTGCCGTGGAAGGACCACCTCTATGCACTAGAGGAGGAGGAGGAGGAGCAGAAGGAGGGTGCCGCCAGCACCGGCAAGCAGAAGATCCTCTACGTGCTGTACCCCGAGAAGCCGGCGCCCGGCGCCAAGTGGAGGATCCAGGCGGTGCCCGTGTCCAAGGACTCCTTCGAGAGCCGCAAGGCCCTGCCGGAGCCGTGGCGCGGCGCCCGCGACGAGCAGCTCGACGAGGTGTCGGGCGTGCCCGGCGGCGTCTTCGTGCACGCGTCCGGCTTCATCGGCGGCAACAAGACCTTCGAGGGCGTCAAGGAGCTGGCCGCCAAGGCTTGTGCGTTCTAACCAATTACTTAGTGGGACGGGGAAGGGGACGGGGACTTGGGGGATGACGGATGATGTTGGGGGGAAATCTGCCACGCGGAACTCGGAACTTCATGCCTATGACGGACGGGTATAGATAAAAGGATTCACGATGCATAGTTTACGCGAGATGAAGACCGACATAGATGTAGTCGGGGTTTCAGGATAGTCTGCTGGTTTACCTGTGACATATATGTCACTTCTCAGAAACCCCGCCTCTAGGCCCTCTCTCGGTACTCCAGTGGATTTAGGATTAGGCGAGAGAGTGCCCCGATCAAAGCAGGGTACGAAAATGAGCAACAACGATCATCGTCGGTTTTATTTTCTCTGTTTTTCCTTATTGCGTCGCAGCGCGAATACACTTCCCACTTCCATGACCATAACACCGCCTCAGAAACGCCTGCAAATCATGTAGTATGCTCGTAGCCATCGTAAAAAGGGCACCCCTTTCTCATAGCCCCTCGGCTCCCGCAAATACACAGGGTGTGTGTTCGTATCGACTGAGCTAGCTTACTTACTCTCCCGTCGCACACAACGCATACACCTCAAAAGCTTTTCGGTGTATCTCAGAAACGACCGTCTCCTGGTGGCGGTTGCCACGAGGGATGCAAAACACCGCCAGTGCCTCCGGCACATCCGTCTCGTCAATTCCCACACATCACCACGAGAACCTTTCATGTATCGATTGTGCCTGGCGAAATCCCTATGTAAGCTACAGCACGACCAAGGCGGGGAGAAGGATCATCTGCGAGGGATGGCCTGGGCCTCGGCGCCCTCGGCCGCCGACGCACCATTGTTGCTACTATCATTCGCACCGTTGGTGTCCTCGTCGGCGTTGGCGCTGGTCTCGCGGTGCAGGAAGCTGGCCTCCTTGACGGGGCTGCCGGCGGCGATGGAGCCGTGGACGGAGCCGTGCGACGAGGACTGGCTGTGGGCGGTGGGCAGGCCGGTCGGGTGGTGCAGCTGGCCGTTGCTATTGACGCCGTTGGGCGACGTCAGGTGAGGGATGTTCTCTGGCACAGGGTGCTGGCTGCCGACGGCACCCGTGTCGACGCTGTCGCCCTTGCCGGCCTTGCTCATGGCGTAGTCGCCGCTGTCGAAATACTTGCGCTCCTTGAGGTGCTTGGCGAAGTGGTCCGACTTCGAGGGCAGCTTGCCGTAGAGCCGGAAGAGCCGCTGCTCATCGGGGGAGAGCGACTGTCGAAGGGGTGAGGCATCATGTCAGCTACTTTTATCTTTTATCTTTCTTGTGCTATCGGGCACTCTCTTCGTTTTCAGGCCTGGGTGACCGCCTCGGAAGACCCCGCGGGGGGGGGGGGGGGGTTGGAGGGGCCGGGGGGGGG